>BSBM01004347.1:0-29712 GCA_027924585.1 Larix kaempferi
TATATGAGATCAGCTTGATATGCAAGCACTTGAAGAACTTTAAGTACAAGTCACTCACATATGGAAAATTAAACAACAAGTACTCCAGATAGATAATACGCAAATAAAAATATGATATCAAGGACCAGTGCCTTATGGAGTCAAAAAATTCCTGAGTGCTTGGGTTGCTTGATACAAGAGTTCGAAAGATATGTTCGTGAGATCGTTTTGCAATTTATCATGGTAAATTAAGAGTTTTAGTGGTCTTGATTATTAGGCTGGCAAGAAACAACGATAAAACGTCCAACCAGAAGAAATACTTTTAGTGGCTTTCACGGTGATCTGACGGAGTGTCCAGTTATCAAGAGGATAAGTGTCCAATGTTTAAACCACCCTCGAAGTCTGAACAACGGCACTCCGGCTCCACCTACCAGAATAGCACTTTAAGTATTTATCGAAAGCAACGCCGGTTCGATGGTTGTGGGGTGAAAATTTTATTATGTTATAGAAGTTTATCAAATTTGACACCTTTCTGAGTACTAGCCCAACCTTTTCAGGTTGGCAGAGCATACGGGTGTCGGATAGCAACCAAGGTAAATTATTAACGGGGGTGTGAGTTGAAATGTTTTAGGTTATTGAAGCACATAGTTCAGCTCTCCGATAGAGATTGCTCTTGGCTTTGTCTTATGACAAGGTTCAAGAGACTTATTTAATCTATATGCCTAGTGCAGGGGAAATGCAAACTTAATATGCTCTCCGACAGAGAGTGCTCTTGACTTGGGTTATTTCAAGTTCAAGAGGCTTTATTCTTTATTAGAATAGAAGTAGCTTGCGTAAAGAAAAATCACACTTTCTGAAGTAAAACAAGAAATGAAGAATATAACAAGTGCACACTTTCTAAGGCCAAGCTTAACAACTAACTAATAAATAAACAACAAGGTGGGGTCAACCTCAAAACAAGGTGACCACTAGAACCACCAGTCCTTGAGAACTTCCAGCTAGCTGAAGTTCGACAAGGAGTCTAATGGGGATAGAGAAGTCACCACAAAATAATGTGGCCCTCGGGATGAAATCCCAAGATTGCTAACTCAAGTCAAAACTTGGAAGAGAGTTAATCTAAGTACAAAAATAAACTTTAATCTAGAAAACTTGAAATAAATCTAACTAAAGCATGCATGAAACAGTCTTCCCCAAATGGGGAAGGAGAAACAAAGTGTGGGAGGCCTTATCCCACCTAGCCTTTTTATTAATCAATTTACAAGTGCCTTGGGAATTTAACCCTTATAAGGTCTTTGAAAGAAAATAAACTGAAATGAAACTAAGAAGCTCTTGATAGCTTTTACAAAGGAGAGTGGTTTTAGATCTTCATGGTTATCATTCTCTTCACTGATTTTGGATCTTCTTATTTGGTTCAGTTTTCCTCTTTGGATTTTACTCTTCTTCCTCTTTGAATCTCGTTTTTTCAAGTCTTTCTTCTCCTTCAAAGTACCTACACAAGCTTAAATCACTAAGCAAGGCAGCCCTTAACGTTAGAGAAAACAAAATAAATTTTGAAACTAGCTAAGACTAAGATCTAATCTATGTGCCAAATCTTTTTCCATGCAAGCTTTTAAGATTTTTTGAAATGAGATCTAAACTAATATGCAACTAACAATCCTAGATTCAAACTAAATGAGATCTAAGTACCAAAAATAACTAAACACAAACTAGATGCAATTAACTTCTAAACTAGAAAAGAACTAGATACTAACTTTTGAAAAAGAAGTGCAACTATTTAATTAACAAACTCTAACTACTAACAAGTCTGTTTTTATGATTTTTTTTGATGTGTTTTTTAGGGCAGATTTGAAGAGGAGACGAGAGGACGAGTAATGGAGAGAGCTGGTCAAAAAATGAGGGCAGCGAGTGCAAACTGAAGAGATGACAGAGTTTGAAAGGCAGCGAAAGCAAAGGTTGATGGCTGAGTTTTTTGGGGCAGCGAAAGGAGAGAGAAAAGACTAGAAGGGGTTTGAAGGCTTAGAGGGAATGAAGGTCAAAAGGTAGGGTTGCAGCCAACAAAGTGGGCTGCACACAGTCAACTAGAAGGGTTGCAAACAACCAACTTAATGGGCAGCGGACAATCAACAAAGGGAAGGGACAAGAGGGCTTGATGAGAGGCCAAAAACGAAGCAAGGAGGATGGAAACCAAGATGGACGAGAGGAGCTAAGGGCTAGCAAATCAAGGCAAAGAAGTCAAGGAGAAAGTGGAGGGGTGAAGAAGAAAACCCTTAGAATCTAATAACCAAATTTGAATGTATTTTTCAGGATGGAACACAAGAGAGAGAGCTACTCCTGGCTTTCTTTTTTGTGGCAAAAGATGACAAGCTTTGTAGATCCTGCAATGACAAAGTGTTAAACTCAAAAAAATATGGTGGTTTGAAGCTTGGGATAGAAGCGTCGAGCTCACACCCTTCTTTAGTTGGTGAAACCCAACGAAGCACAACACACTCAATACAATCGTGAGATAAAAAATACTAGTATGCTAAGCAGATCAAAGCTTTATCAATATTAGTACAACCGAATACATCCTATTCATATAACTTTGATGAACATTGCATAATAAGTCAAGTTGACAATTGCAAATGACAAATCTTACGTTCTAAGATATTAGACTTCTAAAGCTAGCATTCGATCACAACATATATGAGTATTGAAAGAGAAATGCTTAGAAAGAGATCACCTCAACCATGAAGAATTCACCACAATGAGCAAGATACCATGGACCTCCAAAGTCGAAATTTTATTCACAAATTCAAAGCATAAGCTTGATACAATTTTCTCAGAGTAACTCTACAACAAAAAGTTCCTCTGAAGAGAGTGCAAAGCACTTCTATTTATACAAAAACAAGCAACCTCAAGCCTAAATCGAATTTGCCTCAAGAAGAGCCAAATGGCACAAGTCAAGGATTCGAATTGCAATCTAGATCAATGCTTGGAGTGATACTACAATGAATAACAATGAGTTGAGTTTAATGTGGATGGGGAGGTGGCCTCCACCTTGGCAAGGCGCCCCCCATCCCAACCTTGGAAACTCCATCATTGCCTCGTGATATCCACCCATTCAATACGAAGCTGCCATATGAGATTGACGTGAGCTAAAGGGTATGCGTGAGTGCTATCATGGGAGACAAAGCTATGAGTTGTAATGAATGTAACTCGCCCTCATAAGGAGCCAAGCCATGTGATGTGGCCACAAACTCAACCACCCATTTAAACCATGCCAAATCACCAATTCGTGAAAGCCCATGGAGCCGTACGGTTCAATGGCTCACGTCATCTCCCTTAATAAATTTGTAATTCCAAACTGTTAAAATTTAATATGCTAAGATAGAAAATAGCAGCATTACATTCCATTTCACAATAATAGCATATACAGGATCACTGAAGAAACAACAAGCACAGCATAAACACAAGAGACACAAATTTATCCTGGGAAACCCTCATGGGGTAGAAAACTCAGTAAAGCTTCCTCAATATAGATGACCAACAATATACAAAGATGCAAACCAAATACATGATCTCCTCCTCCACCATAGCAGACCTCTCCTCCACAAGTGCGCCTCTCTCAAGTGAGTGAGTGTGTCAAATGAGGAACACACCTCCTCTATTTATACACTACTCTGACATATATTTTACACAAGTACATGTAGGCTCGTATTTAACCATTAGGTTAAATACCCTATTATAACTAACTGGGCCGACCCCCACATGGTGGGTCTAATAACCCTAGTTACCACAACCAATCCGGAGGAATAAACATCTCCGGATTCATAGTATAATCACATCGGAGGTATGGAACATCTCCGGAATAAATAATGTACAAATATAATATTCTTAGAAGTTACAATATTCAACACTCCCCCTTAACGAGAAGGATATTATAACAACATCCGCAGGAGCAACGAGTCATACATCATACATGATACATCTATATATCATCGGAAGCTTTCTTCAGTTCATCATCATTAGTAACTCAACTGGTTACTGGAACATCGACATCACTCGATCATCAGCATCGTCATCACACGATCATCAGTATCGACATCACACGATCAGCATCGTCATCACACGATCATCAGTATCGACATCACATGATCAGTATCGTCATCACATGATCATCAGCATCGATCATCAGTATCGTCATCACACGATCAGCATCGTCATCACACGATCATCAACATCGTCATCACACGATCAGCATCGTCATCACACGATCATCAGCATCGATCATCAGCATTGTCATCACACGATCAGCATCGTCATCACACGATCATCAGCATCGTCATCACACGATCAGCATCGTCATCACACGATCATCAGCATTGTCATCACACGATCAGCATCGTCATCACACGATCATCAGCATCGATCATCACACGATCATCAGCATCGTCATCACACGATTATATTACAGGATGATCAATCCTGCTCTCTTTAGGACATAGGTCCATGGATGATACAATCCAGATCAAGTTCCAAGATGATCAATCCTTATCTCTTTAAGACAAGTCTCATGTCTAGGGACGATCTAATCCCAACCACAGTGCCAGTCCTTTTTCATACTGGATGTGACCTAGATCAGATCTAGGATTTACCGCCACAGAGCCAGTCCTCTTTCATACTGGATGTGTCACGTCTACAGAGCCAGCCCTGTTTCACGCTGGATGTATCACATCTACAGAGCCAGCCCTGTTTCATGTTGGATGTATCACATCTACAGAGCCAGCCCTGTTTCATGCTGGATGTATCACATCTACAGAGCCAACCCTGTTTCATGTTGGATGTATCACATACAGAGCCAGCCCTGTTTCATGCTGGATGTATCACATCTACAGAGCCAGCCCTGTTTCATGCTGGATGTAACCTAGAGCAATTCTAGGATTTGTCACGTACATTTTGAACCGAGGTCCAGGGACGATCCAGTCCTATCATGTGCCTTTTGAACCGAAGTTCAGGGACGATCCAGTCCTATCGTGTACCTTTTGAACCGAGGTCCAGGGACGATCCAGCCCTATCGTGTACCTTTTGAACCGAAGTCCAGGGACGATCCAGTCCTATCGTGTACCTTTTGAACCGAGGTCTAGGGACGATCCAGTCCTATCGTGTACCTTTTGAACCGAGGTCCAGGGACGATCCAGTCCTATCGTGTACCTTTTGAACCGAAGTCCAGGGACGATCCAGTCCTATTGTGTACCTTTTGAACCGAGGTCCAGGGACGATCCAGTCCTATTGTGTACTTTTTGAATCGAGGTCCAGGGATGATCCAGTCCTATCGTTCAGTTATCGGAGACCTCATGTCTACGGCTCAATTCAAAGGACCATAGTCCGAGGACGATCCAATCCTCTTACCTGTTCATTCAGGATTTAGTTCTTGGAGACATACGTCTACGGCTCTTCTTTAGGACTGAGGTCCAGGGATGATCCAATCCCCTCACATGTTCACCAAGAACTTCTTTCTCGAAGACATACGTCTACGGCTCAACTTTAAGACTGAAGTTCAGGGATGATCCAATCCCCTCACATGTTCACCAAGAACTTCATTCTCGAAGACATACGTCTACGGCTCAACTTTAGGACTGAAGTCCAGGGATGATCCAATTCCCTCACAACATGTATAACAAAACATGTATTCTCATCATCAAAACATGTATAACCAAAACATGTATCATCATCATCATCAAACATGTATATCAAGACATGTACCATCATCATCATCAAGCATGTACATCAAAACATGTATCATCATCATCATCAAGCATGTACATCAAAACATGTATCATCATCATCAAACATGTATATCAAAACATGTATATCATCATCAAAACATGTATATCACTAATTCATCTATCATCAAAAGCATGTATTCTCACTAATACATCTATCATCAAAAGTAAAAATATAAGAGTCCTAAATCTAAATAATTCTAGGTAACTAAGTGTAGTGAAAAGGTAACCTCATCATTGATGAGGCAGACTTGTTATCAGATACTATGCTACTCCCCCTTTCGAGGAGAGTTCTTTTGAACTATACCAAGCTTGTCTCGAAAGTATTCAAACTTCACTCGAGACAGAGGTTTAGTCAAGATATCAGCAATCTGATCCTCAGTGCTTATATATTCGAGCTTGATAACTCCTCTTTGCACCATATCTCGTATATAGAAGTATCGGATCTCTATGTGTTTTGACTTATCGTGGAACACAGGATTTTCAGTCATCTTAATGCAGCTTTGATTGTGACACATAATCACAGTGGGATCCATTTCTAAGTCAAACACTCCATATAAAAGCTTCTGAAGCCATACTGCTTCATAGCTGGCAGAGCAGACAGCCATATATTCTGCTTCAGCAGTACTGAGAGCCACACTAGATTGTTTCTTGCTGAACCATGAGATCATGGCAGATTCAGGACTATAACATCCACCTGATGTACTCTTTCTGTCTGAGGCACTTCCTGCCCAATCGGAATCTGAGTAACCATGTAAACGGAGTTCATGATCTCCAAGATAATATAGACCAAAAATCTAATGTACCTTTTAGGTACTTCACTACATGCTTTGTAGCAATTAAGTGAACCTTTCTAGGTTCTACTAGATACTGACTTAGGGTATTTACAGCAAAGCATATATCTGGCCTAGTATTTGTTAAATACATCAATGACCCAATGATTTGTCTATATAGGGTTAGGTCCACTAAATACGATGAGTCATTAACTAATAACTTCAAGTTGGAGTCCATGGGAGTGGCCATGGCTTTATACTCCAACATATCAAATCTTTTTAGAAACTTCACAGCATACTTACCTTGATTTAAAAGATTCCTTTTGGATCTTGCCATACTTCTAGACCTAAGAAGTAGTGCATTAATCCGAGATCTTTCATTTTCATTTCTGCAGCCATTTTCATGACTTGTTTCTCATTCCTTGTCAGAAAGAGATCATCGTCATACAATAATGGTATGATAGGTTCATCATCCACAACCTTAAGGTAAAGGTTAGGAACAACTTTACTTCTGGTAAAGCCCGAGCTTTGTCATGAAGCTTTCAATTGTCCATTATTCACACTCTGCATTGAGTGATCTTCTGCATATCTATCTATGCCATCTCTCGTCAGATGGGTCTACTAATATGAGCCTCAAAAACATTCGAACTCTGTGGTGAGTTCCTTCTTGCATCCATGTCATATGTGTATAGAAGCCATATTCAACCTTGTAGCAAAGGTTGAGATCCACATCACCCATGATGATTATTAAGCTCATCAATTGACTACCGATCCTGGGTACCCATACAAAACCTGATTCACACTTCTTCTTTAATTACATCATTAAGAGAATGGTCTTATCTAGTCCCTTGGAGCAAAACATCTCATCATGATTCTCTTCCTACAAATCAAAATTAAGTACATGATTAGTAATACTTCATAATCATCAAATCTTATTGACATGATAACCTATTATGCATATAGATATCATTTACATAGTTATGCAACTATTTTGACCAATACTTTGGCACAACACTTTCCCATATCCTGTATGCATACAGTAGCTATCTAGATGCCTTCCATCTTTACCAGAACATACTATCAAGAGTGTGCATAGCTCTCAGCATGTCAGCAAAGAGGTTTCATTCTAGACAAGCAACAATGGAATGTTTGTCCAACTTACCAATCATATGCATATTAGTAGTATACTGTTCAATGCTTTATGAATGTTTACACTCAGCATGATATATTCTAGGAATACAAATATGCATACAAGCAATATCATTTACTATTTCTAATAACAACTCAAATACTTATCTTTTATGTTTGTGTGGTTGCCTCCCGCTTGATCTTCTGTATGTCTCCTGAACTTCTATTCATTCTGTACCACTGTGCATGCTCAAGTGCACACTAGTGTCATCCTCATGATCTCATACACAAACATACATTCATTAGTATATTCTCAATATTATCAAAACATTCTAATTCTAAATAATCTTGAATATGTACAGTCATGATCATTAGTATTCAGGGTTTCAAGGAAGTCTTCTTTTACTCATGCATATTCTTGTTTGATCTAGTTAGTTAAATCATCAACCAAGATAAGAGACATAATATGCATAAACCCTTGATTACTAACCAATCATACCAAGTATACTTACATAAGGGATCCTAACACAAGGTAAGATTCTAACATGACATAGGAAAACATACCTGGATTAGTATAGCTGCTTAGTTATGTACAACATACCTAAACAATCTCTTCAATGATTTAGAGATCCTGAGCTAGAACCTGCATGTCTCATAGGTTAAACATAATATAACAAAGTCATACATACCTCGTGAGTCTTTGTCTTCATGTTGTCATGGTCATGAAACTTGAATTGTCTTTTGTGATGTACCTGTATCTTGTTAGCAGACAACATCAACCTCACACAACACCATAATGCATTAGTACAATCATATAGCCCTAATCAATGAATGTCTTCATGCATTCATACTGTTACTAGGGTGATAAGACAATTCTAACATTAATCAAGATTGTACTAATAAATAATATGAAGACAAACACATCATGAACTTAATCAAGAATAAGATTTCAAGACATACCTGAACCTCCTTAAGTCATACTTGTCGAGACTTCTTGTAGTCTTCTTATGTAAGGCCTTAGCCTCAACTCCCCCTGAAACTTGATCTGGAGCTTGATTAGGGTTTGCTAGAGAAACCCTAAAAATTCAATCTTTGACTTTCACACTTCCGAATGAATGGAAGGATGTGTCTTGCTGAGCTGATCAAACTAGCATACTTCAATTCCAAAATTTGACCCCTCAAAATTGCCTTTGAAACTTCTGGATTTTCTGGACAGGATCCCGAACTAGGGTTTGATGAAGCCCACTCTTCTGCTCAATGAAAAGGTTTGATCCAAGGCTCTAAAATCTTATTTTTCTGAGGAGCTTCCAGACTTAAAAAATTCCAACTTTTGCTGAAGCCCTAATTTTCCATCTTTCCGATCAAAATCCCGAGCTAGGGTTTGATCAAGCCCGGTCTTCTACCCAACCAAAAAATTCGATCTTGGTCTCCAAATTTCGATTTTCCTGAGTAGCATTCAGCTGTGGATTCCGATTCCAAAAATTCTAACTTTCTCGGAAACCCTAAATTCCGGAAGCCATGAATAAAGGTGCTCCAAAAATAATTATGTTTTGACAGAAATATGTACCTGATTGTTTCTGCTATAACTCCGAAATTTTCGCTCCACAGGGTATGAAATTTTTTTTTGCAGTAGCCTGACCTGTCATCTTTCCATCCTGACACGTCTGACCTCAATTGGATTTTCTGAGAGATAGTTATGCCAAATGTCGCAACGTGACCTGTTTTGGGATAATACAGGAGAGCGAACTTGTACGGCGTGCCACGTGTCACTGTTTGAACTTAGGCCTCTGAAAACTTTTCCTGAGATATCTCGCCCTGTTATCGTTCCATCCTGACAGGTCTGACCTCAATTGGACTCTCTGAGAGAGAGTTATTTATGCCAAGTGTCGCAACGTGACTTGTTTATGGGATAAAACTGGAGAGCGAACTTGTACGGCATGCCACGTGTCACTGGTTCAGCTTCGGACTCTGAAAAAGTTTCCTGAGATAGTACAGTCTGTGTACTACCTGTCACTTTTTACGAAATTTCATTTGGAGCTTCCTAGCCCAAGTTATGACCTTTTTTCCTAGGTCACCTGATTTTGACTGAGATCTGGAAGAGGCAGAAACCCTAATTTGTACTGATCATAACTTACAAAGTACAACGAATCTGAGGGTGCCCTTTGGACACAAGATACCTGGAGATGTTATCTACGACATGTAAAGGTTTCAGATCCTGAACCTTCGCCAAAATGGATTTATAGCGAAAGTTCCACGATAACTGGTTTTTGCTATATAAAACCCTAACCTTCAAATTGTCGTAAGTAAAGCAAGTGTCGTAAGTGCCATACCTTGCCTTCCTTCAGTTTAGCTCTGATACCATGTTAAAATTTAATATGCTAAGATAGAAAATAGCAGCATTACATTCCATTTCACAATAATAGCATATACAGGATCACTGAAGAAACAACAAGCACAGCATAAACACAAGAGACACAAATTTATCCTGGGAAACCCTCATGGGGTAGAAAACCCAGTAAAGCTTCCTCAATATAGATGACCAGCAATATACAAAGATGCAAACCAAATACATGATCTCCTCCTCCACCATAGCAGACCTCTCCTCCACAAGTGCGCCTCTCTCAAGTGAGTGAGTGTGTCAAATGAGGAACACACCTCCTCTATTTATACACTACTCTGACATATATTTTACACAAGTACATGTAGGCTCGTATTTAACCATTAGGTTAAATACCCTATTATAACTAACTGGGCCGACCCCCACATGGTGGGTCTAATAACCCTAGTTACCACAACCAATCCGGAGGAATAAACATCTCCGGATTCATAGTATAATCACATCGGAGGTATGGAACATCTCCGGAATAAATAATGTACAAATATAATATTCTTAGAAGTTACAATATTCAACACAAACTTTGGTTATGGTGTATGCTTTGTTAATTAAACAAGGTGGGCCACGATATGGAGTATTCGCCCATCCCTTCCACCACTTGAGCATGCGTGGAAGATATCCACGTGAGGGAAGGGCCCACGTTAGTATTTAATAAAAAATTCCAAAGTTTGGTTATAACATGTGACCTTTACACCATGGATGTAGTCGTACACCCCATTCCATCCATATTCAACCTTTTCAAAACATTAAAATAATGTTTTTTTGACTTTTTTGAATTTTGTCACTTAGTGAATTTTGTCATTTTTGAATTTTGTCACTTAGTGAATTTTGTCATTTTTGGTCACTAAATGCCAAAATAGTGAAAAACTGCTCCCAGAGGCGATGTAATAGCTCAAAACCTTAGAAAAGTTGACACTATGGTAAAGAGGGCGCTCCGAGCGTCAAAACGAACCTCCCCACACTCAATTCCGCCTCCGGATGAGGTTTTTATCACTTTTTGAAATTTTTTAATTAAACCATTAAAAATGGTCTAATTTATGAAAAAAATTATTCTTCTCCGAATCCAATGAAATTCCTAGGGGACCTAATGGATGTTCATACGACTCAATCGAGATGGCTAACACGTAAAAAAATCCTAGACACAAGACTCTAATAACCACCTTAGGTTTTGACCACCATGGAAAATACTCCAGCTTTGGAGGTTCGAGTGAAAAACTCAGGGATTATACGCCACTGATGAGTAGCACATAATTCCTAAGGAAAAAACACTCTAGAGTATTCCCCAAATGGCTAAACCTACGGATAGCCGAGTCTTTTATAAAAGGATCCCATTTAGACCAACTTCTTACATTTTCCCCATGGGGGTATGAACATGTAGTTATTACAAATGGGGCAAAAAATGCCCTGAAAATGACTTCTGAACACTGATGATGAACATGGATCATGTTCAATAAACTGGCGGCTCACAAGAGATTTAGCTATGGTACAAAAAAGTTGGTAACAGGCACTATTCCAGCACATACACAACCAAGGCATCAACACCATGCAAGAGGGGGGTGCATCAATCAAGGGAGGGTGCAACCATCAGGAGGGAGTTTCACTCTAAGTTCCAAGCTTTGATCAAGGGAATGATTGGAAGCCAAATGAAAGGGGATGCACCACCTCTCAATAAGGTAGGCACCCCCAACCTTGGGATCATCACCAAAAATCAAAAAACGCCACATGGAGAAGTCGCCCATGCTAAAGGAGGGCGCAACTCTTGATGCCTTGTTAACTGGATCTTGATAGATGAGATTGGAATTTAGTCCATTCAGAGCTCAGATGACTTAGATTTGATTGCTCAGTCACTTTAGTTCAACTCCTGATCAACTCCAGACACTTCCCATTGATTTAGGAATATGTCTTTTTCCTTTATTTTGTCTTTTTTGGCCATTTATTATGTCTTTTTGGCCTTTTTCTAGTAAATATCATTTTTTGAGATAAATACTTACTCGAAACTTCGGAAAAGTGGGTTAATGGGTTAAATGGGTGCTTTGACTTAGAAAACGAGCATCCCATTGTCAAATTTTTCCCACAAACCACTTTTTAGTTACAATTTTAATTTTCCGAATTAAACCATTAAAAAATGGCTTGATTTTGCAGGAAAATTAATTTTTCTCAAAACTTAAAAAAACACCTAGGGGACCTAGAACATGTCCATATGACTTTATTCTAGTTTCTTGCATGTTCATATACATTGACACATGAACTTTAATAACCTCCAAAGGCCTAATCCCCAACTTGAGCATTCCAGCTTTGAAGTATTTTTGAGTGGTATTTGTTTTCATGGGATGCCTTGTGTATTGGGTTGAAAAGAAGTGAAGTATTTGTCGCTGTAAATTGATATTTCAGATTAAGCCCTAAGGCTGAAAGTTCACAAGAAATAGATCTGGGAAACCTCCCCTAAGGCGGAATGTTCAGAGGAAATGGATTTGGGAAACCTCAAGGTTAAGGTGAAATTTTTGAATTTGCAATAAAAGTCAGATTCTTGAAGTTTCCACATTGTATCAAAGCATTTCAGAGATTTCTACATGGACTTGGATCTACTATTTTCTTTTTGCCTTGTGGTCTTATATCTGATGTAATTAATACAGTAATAAATATTATGTTGTATTGGTTCTTTCCACCAAAGAAGGTAGTTAATATGATATCTTAAGCTATTAAATATCTAGGTTGTCCAATATAGAAAAATGCTTAACAAAATCTATAAAGAACTATCCTAATTATCTTTTCTTGCAAAATAATTGAATTTCTGTGTGCCAATTAATCTGTTTGGCTTTATTGCAGACTATTTGTATGACTTTTCCAGTTTTCTACATGACGTGTATTCCTACTATTACTTTAGCTCTTACACTATGATGCATCATGAAAGCTATATTAAATAGTTAACCTTTGTGAACTAATTACTAATGGAACTGACAGTGGTAGCTTGATGGAGATCGAGATTTTATCCTTAGTAAATACAATGGATGATTTCTTTTGCGTGAAATTCATTGGCTCCTTATGTGTAGATTTTCAGTATCTTTGCTTCAGTGTAAACAAGATTTGGGATTGTTTTAATTGCAGCAAGCCCTTTAATATAATGGATCTCCCCAAGTAACATCTGAATATCCTTGGAGGGTTAAATCTCCACAATATATACATGCCTAGCAGTTTTCTAAGTAACTCAATCTAGCAAAGGGCAAGGAGGGGCGTTTTCCTAAAGGATAATGTGATGATAAGGTAGTCTCAGCCAAATACTTGTCTCTTTGCAACCTGCATTGAGTCAAATACAGCAGGCATAATGTCATTTTAGAATTTAAACAAGAAAAAGAGAAGAGTGCATACAGTGCTGTAAAGTTGTAATGCATTAAATGTTTGTATGCCAGTGTTAGTCAAATGGGTTGCAGCTTGAGAAAATCTTAGTAGCAGCATTTTTAAACTAGTTCTGCCCATTGAATCTCTGGAGAAACTCCTTAATAATGATGAGTCATGATCTAAAAGGGAACTATACTCTCTATTGTTTCCAAACATGCATAATCTGTTATGTAGACATTTTGGATTTGCTTTCTTCTTGATGAATCTAAGAAATTTTCCCTCTGTGCATGTCTTCTACACATTTCCAGTCAGCATTTGCACATTTTTTAACCTGTTTTATTGAAAATGCAGGTCTGTGCAGCAGTCCAAGTCACAGGTTTTGCACTCTGTTTACATGGGGCAGCAAGGATCACCCACAGAGCTCAGAGAGTAGTCTCTATTGCTAGCCAATGGCATGCATTGGTGACCTGTCGATCGCATGACATTTCTGAATCTGAAACTGAAAACATGACGGAATCACACGCTATAGATGTTGATGGGATGTACCTTTCGTCAACTGAATATGGAAGTGATGTGGAACTAGATGCTGATGCCCTCACTATTGTTGCCTCAAAATATGAATCTTCTTCCTTTCAAAAGAGACAAGCTGCTGGTGAGTGACAGCTTACTGCTTGCAATTTTGATGAGGTTTAGCTCATTTAGATTGTTACTCTTGCTTTACTATTGGTTTTATTCTGCATTAGTTTTCCATTAAGCATCATCCCTCAGGCCATGGATTTGAATATTTTTCCCTAAAGATGTTCTTAATGTTTACACTGGTGTCACAATAAAAGGTCCCTCTGTTTACACTTTGCATCTTGGATTTAGCATGAAAAAGCCATCAAATATGTTTTCGCTGTTGAAGGCAGCCCATTAAATTAGGGGTTCAGGACGTGATGCCAATATTTCTGGTGAAGACGTAAGTCTTGCATATATTGTCAAAGATGATGTAAAATAACACACTGAGGATTTAAGGGAGCTTTCCTTTTAAAGCTTGGCTTCACACACTTATAGCACAAGCAGATAAGAAGTTTTTTCAGTAATAACCTTTATTATGCAATGCCTTCCTACTCAATTAAGTAAAGGAAAATAATTTCCAAGTGAGTCATTTTTGCTATATTTTCCTTGTACTGTGAGGGAAATCTATATAGCCAGCTCAAACATCCCAGTTGAGATAGAGACCATTCACAAAACATCAGTTCCATATGGTCGAGACTCATTCTAGACAATGACATAACTTGAATGTGACTTGATCCCATCACCATATAGCCATGAACACATGAATGATTATTTTTAGTGCCTTGGAACATCATACACAAGGAGTAAGAATAGATAAGATTTGCACAAGGCCTTTTTATTGTAATATAAGAAGCACCCCCCTTAAAAAATGATGTGCATACAAGACATGACTCCTCCCTTAAATCAATTGGAGTTTCCCACTACTACTGTTTGGTAGGACCGGTAATGAATATTGTTCTATAAGTGCGGTATATCCACAGAGGTCAAACACCTAAAGGAAACCACTCGCACAAACAAATGATTGAACACCTCAAGGCAACTGTTCACACAAATAAATGAAAGGTCCGTACACTAGTGTGTTACATGGTTAAAACTCTCAAAGAGGGAAGCAATCCATGGCCCCAACAACGTGGCAACTTGAGGCAATATATTAATGCAAAAAAAGAGTTTACATATGAATCTTTCACAATCAATCATCAACAAATGACCCTCCATGCTCTTTAAATAGAGATCATGGATCAATTGGGTGTTAAGCCACGAATCAAGTGCCATTACTATCAAGGAGAAAAGATCTGTTAGATCGCTTTTTGTCTAGAACATAATCGTGATTGTTGGATTAGATAGTTACAAAAGCACACTAAAGAAACACACTTTACCTAAAGACACATTAGACCAAGTTGCTCTTAGCTAACTCCTAAGTGTCTAAATATCTTAACATCCCCCCTTAAGAACAACTTGGGGTAGGATTGAAGGATTTATAAAAGGTGACTCAATAGGAGAAGGAAGGATACATTAAAGCCTATCCTCCTTTAATGAAAACTTCCTGAACCCCTAACATAGATTGAAGTTTGGTAAACTTCGCTTCTATAAGAGTCTTGGAAAACTTCGTTTCTGTAAGAGTCTTTGTGAAAATGTCTATAACTTGATCATCTGCAAGGCAATAAAGCTGTTTGAGAACACAATCTTGAAGAAGCTTCCTGATGAAGTGCATGTGTACCTCAATGTGTTTGTTGTGCTAATGCTGAACTGGATCTTTGTCAAGCTAAATGAAATTTTGATTATCGGACCAGAAGGTGGTTAGATGTTAATGTTGGAATCAAAACTTTGAAAGGATCTGTCAAAGCCAGAAGAATTCTTGACTTGCACTAATTGCTGCTCGATACTCTACTTCTGTGGAAGAAAGAGCAAGGGCATGCTGTTTCTTACAATCCCAAGTGATAGGTCTAGAACGAAGGCTAAAAACTTAATTAGTAGTAGACTTCTGATCATCAGGGTCACTAGCTTAATTAGAATCAGTGAAATCAACCAACAAAGGAGTCCCGCCTGAACGGTGATGTATCCCAAAATGAATTGTACATTAGATATATTGGAGTATCCTTTTTGTTCCTTTCCAATGGCCCTCTTAAAGTGTTTGCATATATCGGGCAACAAGACCAACAACGAAGGAACTATCAAGACGAGTATGAGTCAAATACAAAATGCTGCCAACTAATTGATGGTACAAACTGGCATCTACTTTGGGTGTAGTGCAGGTGGTAGCAAGTTTGACTCCATATTGGAAGGGAGATGGGGGTGGTTTATAATCTTCCATGTGAAGACGACAAAGGTGGTCACATGCATAATTAGATTGGGAAAGGGAAATTCCTTACTTGGTTTGCAAGACTTGGAGGCCAAGAAATAATGCAAATGTCCTAAATATGTCATTTCAATTTTCTTCTTAAGGTTGGATTTCTCACGGGTTAAAAGTTTGGGGTCACTACCAGTGAGGATAAGGTCATCAACCCAAAGAACAAGTATTTTGAGATGGTTACCCACTTTTTTTCTGTAGGCAATGGGGTCAGAATGACATTTAGAAAAGACATTGTCAAGAATGAAGTTATCCATTTTAACATACCAATCCTAAGGAGCTTGCTTAAGGCCATAGAGAGATTTCTTAAGGTGGAAAACAAGTCTGGAGCCATTTTGAAATATCCAAGAGGTTGTTCCAATTTTCTTCTTGCAAATATCCTTGCAAGAAGGTGGATTTAACATCCATTTGATGGAACTACCATTTAAGTGAAGCTGCAGAGGCTAAAACAAGGCAGATGGACTTCATTTTGGCTATAGGGGAAAAGGTTTCAATATTGTTACTTCCTTCTACTTGAGAAAATCCTTTGGCAACCAATCGAGCCTTATGTCTTTCGACACTTCCATTTCATGCATACTTAGTTCTATACACCCTATTACCCCTGATATAGCATGAGGACTATTATAGGTTGGAGACCCTGCCCATGAAGGTTGTGTTTGGAGAATTTTGGCCCTGGAGTCAAGATGTTGGCATTTTGATGTTGATTGGCTTATTGATTATCACCTTTTTGTTGGGAGCTTGCATTTTGCACATGTGGAATGTTGGGTGCCTTGGTGGGGTTTTGCTTAGCATTGAGAGGGAAAGTCATCAACTAAGGGTTTTCTCTAAGTATTATGGTTCATTATTTGATTGATCATTGAGGTGATACATTGGTTTGCCTAGCATGTCATATATTAACATGGGTCCTTGCACATGTTAGAGGGGAGCACCTATTAACTTAGAGGTTTGCTAAGGTTTAGTATGGTATTAGTAGGGTTATGCATCTTGGGATTGGTGATGATATTCTTGGATGGATGAGATGTTTTCTTGATGAATGCTCCCAATGTGCACAGTCTCCTAAGGTGCCATCATTCTTTGGTGTCATTTGATGGTTATATGTGGTCAAACCTCCATGCACATTTTTCTCTAGTGCACTTGTTCTCTTGCCCATTGTTAGATATGGGTACACATGATGATATGTGGTTTGAGGGGACTTCATGCTTATATTGGAGGACATTGAACTCCTCATGCGCATTCTCCTAGGTCATTGGTTCATAGTTTAAGGAGTTGGTAGCTCTTGCATGTGGATCTATGCCTTTGCACGTGCTCCTAGGTCGTCCCTATCGTGGAGGTTGCTATAATATCCAAAGTGGACCCTCCTGCACACATTTCTATTGTATTCCTTGAGGGACGAGTTTGTTATTGCATTGGAGAGAGTGCTCTAACTACCATTCCTATTTTTGGTGTGTGGTTGGCTTTTCAAGGTATTGTTAGTACATTTATTGAGGGAGATAACAATTATTATTGGTACAATCTCCTAGGGTGCACCTCCTCAAGTAGTATTTTATTGATATTTGGCTTGGTCAATGTGGTCCTCATTGCACATTTATCTAGGGCACATTTCTTGAGGATTGTTTTATTTATTTGGCTCTAGATCCAAGGAGGCATAACCAACAAACTTGGCAGACTTCTCAAGGGCACAATTCTCCATGGACTCTTTTTATATTATTTGCTTGAATAATTTGGTCCCATTGCACATTTCTCAAGGGTGCACTTTTTCATGGAGTATTTTATTATTCTATGGCATAGTCAAAGTGGTCCCGTAACCACCTTTTGCACTCATCCCAATGGTGCTCCTCCTCTAGGCGATATTTACATTATATGGTTGGTTAAATTACCTTCTTGGAGAGCACTCTCTTTGTAGAAGATTGCGACTTGTCATTTTCACAATGTCAAGTAGAATTATCGTCTCTTGGAGAGCGCCCTCCTTCCTTTGACATAACATTTATGAGTATTTTATTGAAGGGGGTTGTTACAGGTTGGCCTTGAAGGGCATTCCAAAGGGGAAGATGATGAATGGCACCTTGCATAGGCTTGCATGAGCATGTTGCTTGAGGATGAGGACATGTGGCACTCTCACTTATGTAGCCTCATTATTCCAGTATTTTATGAGGGCATATTGGTCTTGAGTGGCCCTCTTATGTAATATTTTAATCCTTTTAGTATTTGTCTAGTGTTTTCCTCAGAGAAATAAGTGGGTCTACAGGGCACAATTACTATTTTATTGTGAAAGGAGTTGAGCTGAAATCTATATAACGATTTTATCACTCCATTTTTGGTATGGTTGCATTTAGGGAGATTCCCCCTTGGAGCTTAGTTGAACATTTTGAAGGCAATGTGAACTAAGAATTTCTCTTGTGAGGTATAATGTTTTGGGATTTAATATTGTAGAATATGAATGTTAGAAATCACTTGCAACAGATTTGTTTGAAGGGGTAAATATGTACTTAATTGTGGGTCATTTCCTTCTTATGTATCTTTGTGTCTGTATCTGGAAATCCATGTTGTATCATTCATCTTAATTTGAGTATGTTGCCATGTTCCCATTATCCATTTATAGGTACACCCGCTTGCATTCTCTAGAGGTTCTCCTTTATTAGGATTCCTCCAAGTCAATTTCTGCATTTGTGCGTAGTGTTACCCTACACATTGTATGAGGATTGCATGTGTGATTTTCATCACATTGATGGGATGGGTAGATGGTACCTTTGGAGCATTAGATGGAGTTGGGGGCCTATATCTTCATGGAGCCTCTTATCTTCTTGGCATTAGGGTATTTGATGAAGATCTTTGGTGGAGCATGTTCACTTTTCTATGGTGGATGATCATCGTTAGTGGAGATCTTGTGGTTTGATTTATGCCTTTGCTGGATAGATCACTCTCTTGACATATGGATGCTTGAATGCTTGATACTTCATGTGTCATATTTTTCTTGATGCATCCTAGTGACTATGTGTGGAGGGGACATACTCGATCTTTGTTGGAGTTGACAGCTTTCTTATGTCTCCTTTTCCTATGGTGTTGATGTGGTGTGGTGATACACTTTGGCTTGGTGGGATTTCTCTAGGTGACATATCGTTGTAACATTGCTAGACATCACCTCAGGGGTATGTGTATCTAATGATGTTAGTACCCTGTTGATGTATTATTTCTCAAGTTTGAGTTAAAAAGGGAGGTTACTACATGTTTCTTTGATGATCTAGCTTTTTCCTAAGTTTTGAGGATGTATATTGATGTAATGCCCTTTGATGAAGGTGCACCCTAGGTTGAGCCTTATATTTTATTATTATGTTGGTATCATGGTGGAGCTTTGCTAGGAAGAAGAACCAATGTTGTCAGACTCAAACTCGGCAAAGACTCAGCTAGCTTGGGACTCAGCTGACTCGGCGACTCAGATAAGCCTCGGATAAGACTCGACAAAGACTCGGCAAATAGAAAAAAATTCAAAATATAGTAAATTTTGTACACAAAAAATATACTAATGACATTTCTAATCCATATAAGTTATAAAACCACATTCTATGCTGAAATTCGGAAATTCATTAGATCATCTCATAAAAAATGATAATAAAACATTTGACACTCCATATTTGTATGCAAAATAGTGAACTGAAGGATGATTCCTTGAACAAATTCACAAATATTGCCAAGTTCAATTACATTCCTGTAGGCTCTGATGGCATCCTACACAGGCCTGGGGAGGCTGCCAGTCAACCGAGTCTGGCCGAGTCACCTGCCAGACGAGTACTCAGCTGAGACTTGGCCTGTAGCCTCGGGACTTACCAAACTCATGGGAAACTCGCCACTCGCCTCAGATTTGGAAATTTTTGTTTTTAAATTTTTTTTTTGCAGCCTGCGAAGGCTGCCATCACAGCCTACAGGCCTGATGGCAGCCTTCGCAGGCTGCAAAAACAAAATTTAAAAACAAAAATAAAATTTAAAACAAAAATTTCCGAGTCTGAGGCGAGTGGCGAGTTTCCCATGAGTTTGGTAAGTCCCGAGGCTACAGGCCGAGTCTCAGCTGAGTACTCGTCTGGCAGGTGACTCGGCCAGACTCGGTTGACTTGGCGAGTCTCTCATGAGTCTGACTACCCTGAGAAGAACTTTATTTACATGGTATAACACCTTGATGGAGTGCACCCCTTCTTTGGCACATATGTTGAGGCAGATCACCAATCTTTAATGTTATTTTGCTTGATGGAGGGGCCATCTCCTTGGTATTTCAGTTGGTTGGGCTGGATGTGGATCTATGGCATGGTGCAGAATATTTTATCATTTGTTGGAGGTTGGCACACATTTCTAGAGTGCACCTATGTGGAGTTAGTTGAGCATTGATTGTGATTGATGTTGACTCCTTCCTTGCAAATTGTTGAGGTTGGTTATGCATTGGAGTATGTGCTAGGCGTTAGTTGGAGGGTGCCTGTTAACACATAACCTAGCTCCAGGGAGGCAGCCCCAGTATAATTGTGGGTTAGATGAGTGGTTGCTAAAGCAGTTATATTTCCTTTGGAGCTGTGGGTTTTGTACCTTTCAGACATGTCCCTGTTGAGTATATTATTTGAACAGTTTGATGGTCAAGGTTACCAATGATGAGAAAACAGCGGATGTAGTGGGTGGACAGGTGGTAGGATGCAAACAAGGAGATTCATTAGTCCACCACGCTGTCAGCAGCAGCCCATATATATGACAGAAGACGGAATTAAAACCAGAATCATGGGCTGTTGCATTCTTTAACTTGACAGCTAATATCTGATCAAAGAACAAATGCCATGGAGGATCTATGTTTGGTTGAGATGGGTTATAAATGTGCTGGTTATATTTTGGTAGAGGAGCAGCGCTGTCCCTTTGGTGTTTTATTAAAGACATGACAGCAAGCACAGGGGATCAAAGTAATGACAATTGCAGACTCAACAAAGACACTATGGGATCTTTGTGGATTCTATATTTGGACAAACTATTCGGGTCTTCTTGCTGCACTTAACCAGGCGAACTTTAATGTTTATCAGGCTGATGCAGAATCACTTGCTACAGCCATGGATGAAAATCTCGAAACCGTGCAAGAAACTCTGTCATCATTATTCATTCTTTACATACGCATTACTCCCGCAGGAAGTGCTGGTGTTGATCTATATTGGCCCATGTAATGCCCTTAGAGAAGGTTGGGAAAAACTTGGGGTTTCTCCTTGCTCATGGTGGAATCCCATTGGCTAAGTGGCATCCAGTGCAGATGTGTAGTTGGGTGCATCCCCCATCGATGAGTGGGTTGTGCGGACCGGGCAAGGAGCTCAGGGCGTCGGTTGGCAGCTGGCATGGGTTAGAAGCCTAGTTGGTGTGGGGGCAAATCCCACACTTAGACATTTTGTGGCCAAGGGTCTTCCGTGTGGAAGAAGCTCCCACGAGTTGGCGTGTCTGCTTGACCTTGCATGTGGACGCACTGGTATATGTAAAGGCAAGTCGTTTGGCTAAGAGGCGGTTGGAGGAAGCAACACTTGGAGGAATACACACTTAGTTGGTCTGACCTCTGTGGGAGGTGACCTCCGCAGGAGGGAAATTTTTGGGCATAGTGGCACGCAAGAGCATGAAGCTCTCAATCAAGGAAAGGCGAGCTCCGAGATGGAGGTCAGGTGAGCGCCCAAGAGATAGGAAAGCTCCCATGACGAGTTGGGCAGGCGAGCTTCCATGACGGGTTTGGGCAGGTGAGCTTCCACGACGTGTTGGCAGGGTGAGCTTCCAGGCCGAGGTTGGAAAACGAATTGGCAGAGTGGGCTTCCAAATGGGGTTGACAGGTGAGCTCCCAGAGGCGTGTAGTGCCGCGGATTGGTGTGGTGTGCTCATAGGACGTGTTGGAGCATGGTAGGTTCCTGCGTTGGTTGGAGGAGCTTCCAAATAATGTTCGCTGTTGTGGATGGTTTCGTCTTCGTGGAGAAGACTAGTCTTGCGGATAGGGTGTTGGATGCAGATGCAAGTGGTGACTTGTAGGCTTATACAGGGAAGCACACTCCGTAGGAAGGTGTGCAGGTTAGAACATGGACGTGGGTGAAGAAGTGCACACAAGTTAGGCAGGGGATGACGGACTCCTGGAGAAGCCAAGGAGAGATGTGTCCGACAGACAATGGTTGCACGTTCTGCCAGACCCGGCAAGGTGTGTATGCATGCGACAAGCTTCCGGGAGAGGTGTCTCAGATGCGGAAGACGTTCTGGTCCAAGCCTTTGTGTTGTTGGATGCACAAGGCAAGATGATGGGATTAGGCTACGAGTAGGTAGCAGGCCGCAATGTCAAGGCAGAGGCTGCGAGCAGGAAGACTTTGGCAGACCAAGCAAGGAGATTGGCAAGATGGAGGCTGCGAGTTGGTAGGCTTCCGCAAATTCGGTGAGGCTGCGATGGACTGTGGCTTGCCGAGAGACTTGACGTGGGCGTTATGAGCAGGCAGACATGTGGATGCGATGGAGAACAATAAGAGTTGTGGCTTGATTGTATCTAGAGTGTTGCTGGTTGGGCTCACTCTTGCATGAGTTGCTAGGATGTGGCATCCTCCGTTGTATGTTAAGTCTCATTGTATATTTATCATTGGGTATTAGGAATGCCCAAGTTTGGGGTGCCTCCCACATATACATTTGTCTCTTGTACTGTATTTACATTTTTCTATTGTACTGTATTTGGCTAAGTGTTGTATATATTGTAGGATGTGCATGTAATGGAAATTTGGCTAAGTATAGAATTGACTAGAGATAAGTTTTAGGAGTTCCGTAGGTTTAGGTGTAGTCTGTTGGACACCTATCGAGCTAGTCTTACCCTCGGCAAGGATTCAGGCAGTGCCGCATGGGCCACCAGAAGGCAAAAAATTGGGTCATGCCGGTGAGTCCCGTGACAGGTGGTATTAGAGAAAGAGTCACTTGGGCTCTTCAGAGCTACGGTTGTTGTTGCAGAAGCTTTGTTTGCAGAGTTGGCACAAATGGACTTGTGGCAACTTGGATAGAGTACAGTTACGGATGATGCTCTTCATCAAGATGCAAACGAGCTCCCAAGAAGTGTCGCAATTGGGAAGCTGAGTGTGGAAGAGACGTGTTGGAAGTTGGGAGGTGTGTTGAGCAGCAGTGCGCTCGAATTTCCTTTGGGTGACCAAACAGTGGATCGACAGGCAGTGAGGTGCGCCCAGTAATTGGCACCTGGCAGCAGACTTGCAAGGATGAAGTGCGTGGTTGTTCGATGGACAGATCACCTGATTGCGGTGATGATGGCATCTGGCAGAGGTGCGCCTGCACAACATATGCATTTGGTAGAGGAGTGCCTAGCTCATGGCAAGGGTTTCCATCATGGTGAAGTACACTTGATGAAAAGAGTTGGATCTTTGTGTTGCGGGAGTGTTTGTGGATGTGTAGGTAAGATGGAAGGTGGGCAGTGCGCTCATTCTCAACGCATGTAAGATGGAAGGTGTGTTCACTAACAAATAGTGTGCCCCCCATACTCAACGTATGTAAGACGGGAGGTGAGAAGTCTCCATACTCAACGCAGGTGTAGAGCAGACGATGCAAGTTGGTGCAAGGAGCACTCAGCCGATCGTAAGGAAGCAAAGAACGTAGGTCGTCATGAAGTTGCAAAGTGTTGGGAAGCCTGGTTGGAAGAGACAAGTTGAGTAGGACTTTCCCAAACCTTTAGAAGCACCAAAAGTTCAAGTCCATTGCGGTAGAAGTGGCTTGGCAGTTCAGCCGCTATTGGATGTTGGAAAGTGCGGATAGAGGAGACTGTTGTAACCGAAGCTAGTTGTGGAAGGCACTGGGGCAGAAGCTCCACCAAGAGAATTTGGGTGCTGCGGATGAGCTCGTGGAGAGCTTGCGGAAGAAGAAGCATGCACTTGGAAGCGACTGGATGAGGGGCTTGTGATAGTAAGTCATGCGATTGAGTGGACTTGGGAGGTGCTCGTTGTGAGCTCGAGTTGCCTAAGTAAGAGTGACTGCAGCAAATCCAAGTATTGGGCAGTTAGTCGTGAAGGACTAAGTATGTCGTTCTCCTCAGTTTGTGGAGGTGACAAATCGCAAAAGTGAGTTGATGGCACTCTGTTGTGCGATCGTCGTTGCGGTTAGTGTTGGGATCGTGGGGTGCAACATGCACTCAACCCAACCATTTTCTCGATTGCATGGCAGTGATGCAGTGGAAGTGTAAGACGTAGGACCTTTTCCGGTCGTGTGCTCTTCTACTTTGCATGGGTATGGCAGATTGAGGGTGGTTGTAGTGGACCTTGCGGAGGGAGCTATGAATGATAGAAGCAACGGTGGTGCTTTTGTGGTGTTTGAGGCAAGAAAGGCTGCCTTGCCTTTCGACCAAGAGGGGTGTGTGGACAGAAAGAAAACCTGAAGGGAAGAAGATCAGTTGTGGTGGCAAGGAGATCAAGTACCGGAACAGAAGTATGTCTGGAAGCCACATCACTTGGGTGGTTTGACTTGGAGCTGAATAGTGTGCCTTAGACAATTTTGAGGCAAGGTTGATGGATTTGCCCTTAGTTTGGAATAATTGCATGGAGGATCAGAGTGCAGAGGGAGTTGACTAACTTGGTCATGAGTTCGTCTCATGATGTTGGACGCGACAGTTGGGGTCGCTCCCCAACTAGTTTAGCACATGGGAGGCACCACAGACATAGGCATGACAGGAGAACAAAATATCGAAGCAGCAGTAGGTTGGATTGATGTGATGGACGGGCAGTTACTGAGGCTTCCATGGAAGACTCAACTGCGGCTGTAGGTGGCAGTAGCGACAGTTGAGACGTGCTTCATGAAGAGTGCAGTATTTGTGGAGAGATTGTCGAGATGGCAATAGGTTGAGTGGGGGAGGATGTAATGCCCTTGTTATCAACTGATTTGTACAATAGTTGAAACCTTATTGAGCCGCCAGTGTTGGAACACATCAGTGTTCACTTCCAGAGTATCTGGGTTTCATTGTATTTGGGTCTAGCCAGTTTTGTTTTTGAGTCGACATGACCATGGCCCCATGGGGGTTTGTATCAGTGTGCTAGTAGGGTCTGAGTGGCTCGGTCTCCCATGACTGGATTAAACAACTAAGGTATTCCAGGGAGTTTTTTCACCGTCAGATTATACTTTGCTTCAGGCGAAATATAATCTCTTGGTTTTTCTCCCGCTTCCTCCAAAGCTGGAATGCCCGATTTTGGAAATTTGGCCATGGGGGGTTATTAGGGTCCAACTATAATATATAAACCTACTAGACACTATTAGAATAGGTTTTGGTCATGTCCTAGGTCTCTAGGACCCCCAGAAAAAATTTCGAAAAATTTTTACCGGACGCGTCGAAATTGGGGTTTTTAATTATTTAATTATTTTTTAAATTTTAATTAAATTTCTCTATAGTTTAAATAGAGAAATTTGAGTCTGTAATATGTCAGTCATCCGGGGTCCGTTTTCAGTGTTTGATGGCTCGTTTTATAAGCCAAAAATCACACATGACCCATGGAGCAGCTAAACCCAACTTTCGGATGTCAATTCCCCCCCATAATTAATATTTTCTCTGAAAAGTAATTTACAGAGAAATTATTAATTAAAATAATAAAATTGATTATTTTTGAGATAATCCAAATCTCTCCAAAATTAATCAATTTGATTAAAATAAAGGGCTAAATGACATGGCGATGAGCATTAAGGAAGATTCCAATCAACTCCAAGCCCATCCAGTCACTCACCCAGTCACCAGCAAAGAATCTCTTTGAGCAAATTCGCCCTCCCTCATGCATAATTCGACTTAGTGTTGTGTCAGTTGATAGATGGGTTGGTGGTTAGCATTTATGTAAGAGAGGGGTGCCCTCATTGACTCACCAATCTTCCATAGGCTTGGCTTCCTTTACCATTCGAGTTAGCATCTACCAAACTACCACATGTCTCCACCATTGCCAACTCGCCATCTCCACATCCTCACGTTGATAATCACGTCCACCTACCAAGCTCACGTATGGCCTTGTTGTAGCTTATCTATTGGTTAGTTAGGCAATCAATTAGCTTGGCTCTCTTTAGGTTTGAGTTAGTACCTACCATGTGACACTTGCCATCCATCCTCTAACTCGCACCTCTACCACTCCTCACGTCACTCCTCATGCGAGCTCGCACCTATCCTTGTTGTAGCTCGTTTATTGGTGGTTGATACTCCCTATGGTTCCATTAAAGTCGAGTTTGCCACCTTTGCTCTTCACACCAACCACAAGCTCGACTTTAGCTTTGTCTCTTGCTCCAAGCCACCTATTGATTGGAAATCGACCTCATTGCTCACCACCAATTCGATTTAGGGTTTAGGTGTTCAGTTTTAGTATAAAGAGAGGCCCATTTGGGTTATTATCTCATGGAGACTTTGATGCAAGATTACTCTGCAAAAATTTGTAATATGCTTTGGCTTAATATTTTCAATAAAGATTTCGACTTTGGAGGTCCATGAGCTTTCAATCTTTTGTGTGAATTCATCTCTTGTTGAGGTGACATCTTCTCTAAACCCATCTCTTGATTATGCATGGTATTTGATCAATGGTTAGCTTGTGAGGACTATTTTTAGTACAATAGAGTAACCATTCATAATTTAAGTTGGTTATTTATGCATAGTTTATCAAGATCTAAATGGACATGAGTAGTTGGTTATACAAATTGTTGATTTAATCTTGATATTTCTAGCATTCTAGCATTGTTGATCTCACTTGTTGGTTGAGTGTTTGGGTTTGTGATTTAGGTGTTGCCTAAAGTGAAGAGGGGTAAGAGCTCGGTTGCATCAAACCCTTGTTCATCTTCAAGTTTTGGCCTAATACTTTGTGGTTGCAGGATCTACAAATCTCAAGATCTTTTCATCTTAAGAAGGCTAGGAAGAGCTCTTCTCAGGTTTCTCATCAATCAAAATTTCTATTTTCAAAACCTTGTTACTATAGGCTTTCTCTTCAAGCCTTGTCTTTTGCTCCTTGATCTCCTTTTCCCATTGCATGCTAAGCCTATTCCTCCTTGCCCTAGTTTCATTCTATCTCTTCTAGCCCCATTCTCTTGCTCTCGTCCCCTCTCCTCCCCCTTTCGTTTTGGTCCTCTTGCTTTCTCGTCCACCCTAGGAAAGTCATCCTTTAGCTCCTCTCGTCCACCCTTTTTATCCTCCCTCTTCGCTTTCGTTTTGCCCTACTTTGATCTCCCTTTGCCTCTCCATCTTTGCCTTTAGGTTTGCCCTTTCTCCCTCTTCTCGTCCACCTCCAAAGTGCCCTAAAAATCACACAAAAAAGCAAAAACGAATTGGATAAGTTAGTGTTTGTTAGAGTAGTTCAATTTGATTTGATAGATCTTAAATTACTGCATCTAGTAGATCATTGGTATACATTGAAAAGATAGTTCTAAAAATCATACTAGATCTCATTCTAGCATTTGTTAAGTCTGCATCTAGTTTCCCTTTTTAAAGATAGAAAATTTTTCATAAAATTTTCCAAAATTTTTTTAGTCTTAGATCTCATTCCTAGCATTTTTAGGAGCAACTTTGTTCGCTGGTCCGTTTTGCCATAGTTAACATTTTATGACAAATTTTCATGCATTTTCCATCTTAGAGTTAAAATCTTAAATATTGACTCAAATAGTTTCAATTTCGATTTATTTTTTACTAATGATTAATGGGTGCCTTGTTTAGATGTTCTTGAACTCGTGTAGGCCATTTGAGAGAGAAGTACTTGATAAGATCTTGAAACAAGAGGATCGAAGCAAAACAAAGTGAAGAAGCCATAAGAATGACCAAATTTTGATACACTTATCCTTTGTAATAACAAGTAGAATCTATATCTTCTTCAATATTTTTCCAAGTATCATCATTCTCGAAAGACCTTTCAAGGATTTCCCCTTGAGGCACTTGTACTTATCAAATAAATTTTTTTAAGTGGAGGAGGCCTCCACTTTTTGGGTCTTCTTCTCCATTTGGGGAAGGGTGTTGGGTCTTGTGGTTGTTTTTAGCTTAGATTTACATTTTTATGTTCTTAGTTTAAATTTTGCTTCAATAAGTTTATCTTGATTATATCTCATATTTTACTTACCCCCATGCTTTCCCGAGTAGGGTCTTGAACCTGAAAGAGATTCTTGGGTAGCTTAGTTTAATTTTTATCATTATATTATTTCTCTTCCAATCCTTGACCAGAGAATAGCTAACTTTGGGATCGTATCCCAAAGGCCACATAGTTTTGTGGTAGCTTCTCGCTCCCCCATCAACTTCTTGTGGACATCCAGCTAGCTGGAAGGTTTCCAGGATTGGTGGTTTCTAGTGGTTGATCCTGTTTCGGGGATCAATCCCACCTAGTAGATTAGAATTTGTATGGTAGAACACTAGTTTTAGTTTTATCTCATATTATTTGGCAAAGTAGTTATTGTTAAAAGCATTAATTATATCTTTCAAGTTATCAAGTGGTTTCATCTTTCTCAAGTTATTTTACTGCTTTTCACAACACAACCGCTCTTGTTTGCTTAAAATAAACCAAAGTCTCTTGAACTTGGCCAAATCCAAGTCAAGAGCACCCTCTATCGGAGGGCATTTTTAGTCTTGCATCATCCCCTGCATTAGGCATTGTTAATTTAGCAAGTCTCTTGAACTGTGGTCATAAGACCGAGTCAAGAGCGCTCTCTGTCGGAGAGTTGAACAAGGTTCTTTTAATAAATAAAATTTTCCACTCACACTCCCCTAATTAATTCATCTTGGTTTGTCCTACACCCGTATGCTCTGCCAACCGGAAACGGTTGGGCTAGTACTCAGAAAGGTGAAAGACTTGATAATAACGATCGATAAATTTAATTTAAATTTTTCCCACAACCTCAACCAAGGCAAAATACTGTTCTTCCCGCGAGGGGTGGCGCCGGATTCCCACTGTCAGACTCAGGGGCGGTTCAAACATTGGACACCAATCCTTATCGAATCTGGGTGCTTCCGACATGTCATTCAGGGTTGCCAGTATCTTTCTTGGGTAGGGTTCTACCATCTCTTGATACCTTTGGTCTTAGCCCTAATAATCAAGACAACTAAAATTTTCAATTTACCAAGATAAGCTGCACAACGTTCTCACAAACTTTCCATTTCAAGCACTTGTGTCAAGTTTACAATCACTTTTATTTTCTGACTCCATAAGGCACTGGTCCTTCATATTGTATTTTGCTTGCTTAAGTATCAACATTGGAGTATCTGCTTATATTTTTGTGAAGTGATCTGCTTATTGTCCAAGTGTATCTTTCATCTTGTGTTTGCAACGTGGATTGCGTTATCTTGTCTTATTTTTAACTTTTATAATTGTCTCTCATTCAAAAACTCCTAAAAAAACACCCATCCGCATCACAACACCTAAAAACACATAAATACACAAAGAGCCTTAGTAAAACTCTTTTTTAGGGTCTACCCCCCTTGGCTTCGTT
>BSBM01004348.1:0-32244 GCA_027924585.1 Larix kaempferi
TTCAGAAGTTATTCTTATTGTATTTCATCTTGTTATTGTATCTCCTATGGGACAAGATGTCAATGTATATTGGTCATGTAAAACACTTGAAAAAATAAATGTAAACCTTGGGGTGAAATTACATATGGATGTACATCGTTCTATATTGATGGTCTGAGCTTGGGGGAGACAAATAGTTTTGTCTATGGTTGGGAGATGATTTTTCTTATCATCATGGTTAAACGAGCTCCACACTCATTTTTTTTCTGTGCTTTGCCATTCTTTTAGTGATCCTGGTATTGGTAAATGATTCTGCCAATTTGTGTAAGCTGTGGCACAGAAGACTTGCTCATCTACACTATAGACCTCCTCCATCATTAAGGACAATGATGACAGTACTTCCAGTACTCCATGTAGACTGTGATGGTATTTGTAGAGGATGTGCACTTGGTAAGAATGCCCAAGAGCAACAGGGACACTACCTTCTTATAAGGGACTGTTAGCTGGTGTGATATTTTCTATTTGTCCCTACCACAATTTCTTGTAATCTCTGTCCACTTTCGTTGTCATGTCTGTCATTCACTTTCAATATCCACTACATCTGCGATTGCCAATATTTCAAGTAGCTTGTGTTGTCGGCTCCATCATCAGGTCTTCATAGTGTTTCACCCCCACGCAAAAGATTACAATTCCATCTTACCAGGGCCTGGGAGAATACCCTGTTCCACCATCAATATCCACGTAGGTGTCTCTTCAATGAATCTTCCATATAGTCCTTTGTTGAAAAATGATAGCGCTTTGGTTAAAGACTGATGACATTCCCCCGTAAATTTTATAGCATAACCTTCTACGACACCATTGAACCAAAAGTCAACCGCTCGAGTCATATCATGATCATACAACTAAATATTTACAAATTATCCACATTCCACTTGATTCTTGGCTACGAAACCCAATGACAATGACGCTCCACAAGTCTCTCTAGCAATTCACGCTAATTACTGGAAAATTTAACCCATAAAATATCATGTAAACACTCAAACAAAGTGCTTGTGTTTAAATATTGTGACATCTTCACCTAGATATGCTCTTTCTTGTTTAAATATTGTAACTTTGAAGAATATTCTATTGTAATTTATTCGGAGATGTTTTATTCCTCCGTCGGGATGTCATTATTGTACTTGATCATGTAAGTCAGTGAGGTAAATCCTCCCATGTAAGTCGGAGCAGTAAATCCCCTTGATTCAATTGTAGTGGGGTGTTTAAGTCCCCTAGTAAAGTCGGCCTAGTCAGAATTAGGTTAATTTGTTAGGGGCCAACCTAGTTAGGGTAAATGTCAAATGAAAGTTAACGTGTAAATACAAGTGTCGAGCTCCTCATTTGGACACACACTCACTTGTGGATTGCGCATTAGGGGAGAGAGAGAGAGAGAGATCTGTGAAGGAGAAGGAGCTCTTGTTTGGGGATTTCATCTTTGTACTTTTGGCCATCTATATTGAGAAAGTTTTGTTGGGTTTTCTACCCCATGAGGGTTTTCCCAGGATACATTGTGTCTCTTGTGTTTATGTTGTGCTTGTTATTCTTTCAGTGATCCTAACATGGTATACGACACTTGTTTCACTTGCAACAATTTGAAAGCTAGGGCTTTGTATAGCAAAACCTAGTCATCGTGGAACTTTCGCTATAAATCACTTTTGGCGAAGGTTCGAGATTTAAAACTTAGACAAGCCGAATAATTACATGTTCTTGTACCTTGTGTCCGAGTTTCAGCCTTAAATTTGTTATACTTTGTGAGATATGATCCATACAAGTTAGGGTTTTTGCCTCTTCCAGAATGCAGCCCTAAACATGTGACCTAGGAAAAACGGTCATATCTCGGGCTGGAAGCTCCAAATGGAATTCCGTAAAAAGTGACAATTAGGAAACGGACTGCAGTTTCACAGGTCCGATTATCAAAGGCCGAAGCTGAAACAGTGACACGTGGCACTCCGTACAAGTTCGCTATGTTGTTTCATCCCATAAACAGATAATGTTGGAAACTTAGCATATCTCTCTCATGGAGAATCTAACGAAGTCTCAAATATGTGGGGTTGGAAAGATGACATGTCAGGACACCATAGAGCTAAGTTTCAGACCCTGAGGATCTGAAATTTCAGAGATACACCAGAAATAATAAGGCACATCTGAAATAGCTGAACGGCGAAAATCTAAGAAGAGGAAGAAGAAGCTCTCACTTAGGGTTTTCAGTTTTTTAGGTATGGCACACCTGATGCAATGTTGGAGACACCTGATGCAACATTGGAAACTTTGAATGTGGATTTGGAATCCATTCATCATAGATATTAATCTTCCATCAAAATGTTGTGGGAGGAAGGAGATTGAAAATTGGGGTTTCCAAATAAGAAGAAACCCAAGGATGATGTTGTCTGATAACATGAAAGGTGTTGATTTTTAGTGCAGCTGCGAGACCCATTCTCAGAGAGAATGGTACCCTAGTCAGTTAACTAGGGTTCCTGGTCAAGTTAACCACGCAGAGTCCAGGGGTTCTTGGTCGAGGACCAAGCAGGTTGATGCCATGGCAAAGTTCCTAGCATGCAATGTTCCCCCAAGTTTCCGGTACGCGGGGGACGCGGGGTGGGAGCGAGGAAACGCAGAAACATCATATGCAGAAGTACCCCCCAAATTTATGGAAACGTCGACGGATACGTCAGGGTCTTAAACACAGGGGACCCCACCGAGAATAATACAAAATTAAAAGTTACTACTTTAAGATTTTAAAGATTAAAATTTAATAGTAATTAGCAACAAAACAATAACACTAACAAAGTAACATCATGTATTCAATATTGTGCTTATCATCATATAAACTACTAAACAGTAAATAGTAAACCACTAACATCATATTCATAAATCACTAAATCAGAAAATCACAATTCATTGAATTCAATGATTCATAATCATTCCAAGATACATGAATGATTCATTCCAAGATACATTAATAAATGAAAATCACATCATAGAGGGACTTAAAGTTAAAAGTTCAAACCCGAAAACTTAAAACTTAAAAGTAAAACTTTGAAACTTTGCTTCACCATTCATATTTTTAATTTTTAAATGTATTGAGAATTAAAAATTTTAAAGTTTAAAGTTTAAAATTCGAGCTCGAGCGTGCTCCGGTTAGCTTGGACGCAGCACCGTTGGCCTCTGCCCAACACTCGGACAACACCCACCGCCTCTGCACAACGCCCACAGCCTTTTGCGGCCTCTGCACAACACCCACGTCCTTCGTGGCCTCTGCACAACCTCCGCGGCCTCTGCACAGCACCCGCGGCCTCTACCTCTGCACAACACTCACGGCCTTTGCCTCTGCAAAACACCCGCGACCTCTGCACACCACTCGTGGCCTCTACACAGCACCAATGCCCGGAGCAATGGACGCGGCCTCCCTCAGATTCAAGCTGCTGCACCTCTACCTCGACGCAACGTGAACTAGAAAACCCGCCGAAAATGACAAGAGAAATTCCATGAGAGGGTCAACGCTATTGGAGGGAAAGGAGATCCGACAGCTTAGATGCTGCCACACATCAAATTTAGGGCCGTTGGATGCCGGAAACTCGACCCACATTTCCAGATTTCAAAGGAAACGACGTCCCCTTGCGTTTCCAGTCGTTTCCAATTTTGGGTACAACAAGGAAACGACCCCAATCTAGTTTCCTCGTTTCAGAAACGCGGGGGGACGAGGAAACTCGTTTCCGAGGTCCAGAACGCGTTTCCGGGTAACACTGCTAGCATGTGGCTAGGGCCCCTATTTGTCTCTAGGGTATTCTGGTCTAGAACCAGACGGTTTCTTGGTCACGATGACCAAGCAGATCCTGCAGGGTTGAGACAGAGACATCCTAGGTCCTGAAGATGGTTGATCAACATTCAGCCTAGGACTCAATGCTCAGCTTGAGGCTGAGGACCATTCTCTGGGAGAATGGAGATCCTGGTCATAGACCAGATGGTTGATCAACATGTCCCAGTCTAGGACTGAGGTTCAGCCTTGAGCTGAAAGCCATTCATTGAGAATGGAAGATATTGTTTGTCCCCCTCTCCTAATCGGTTATTGCTAGATTGCTTCTCAAGGGACTGGCCACCCCTTGACGATGTCCCTAGTATCTAACTCTTAGGAGCAGTGTTAAGGACAAAAGGATTGCACCATCCGTTTGGATCTTCTCCCTTATACAGTGATGACAAAAATATATAAACTATGTATCTTAAGAGAGAGAAAAGTCTTTGGTCTTGTTGGTTCTATTTGATTGCTTGTCCACTTTGATCTTGTGGTTGTTGACCCATGGTCCTATTCTTACTTGATCCTAGCACTCTCACTTGTATGCACCTTTGACTATGATGACTCCTACTTATGGAGTATTTTTTTTACCTAAGGGTTTATTAAAGACCATTGGACCATGTATTATGTTTTGTTATAGGGCCTTGTCCCACTTATGTTTTTGGTCTATTTACTTTATGTTGGACCTTTGATTTTCACTTTATGATAAATTCATTAATTATTTATTTTAGTCTTATTAATAAAATCTTTATGATTTTATTAATAAAGACTTTGTGATTTTATTAATAAAGTTTTATTATTTTATTATTATTTATTTGTCCATTTAAGTTTTATCCTATTAATACATTGGACCATTGGTACTTTATCCTTTGACCTCTCTTTTCTTATTATTTTATTTTATTTTTATTTTATCCCTATTCTAACCTAAGGTTGTTAACTCTCAATCTATATAAACCTTACAAAACTTATGATTCTTATATCTTACGTGAGCTCACACTTCACTTTTCGTTTTTTGTTTCTCTCGGGTAATATTGTCGGGTCTGCTTGGATTTCACGACTGTCTCTCCTTCACGGTTGTGATCTCCTTCACGGCTTTTCTATTTTTGCCATATCATTGTCTATTCCGGTTGTAGCATGTGAGGTCTGCTCCTATTTGGATTTCACTCCACGGCTTTATCCTCACGGTGATCTTCTTCACGGCTGTGATCTCCTTCACGGCTTTTCTATTTTTGCCATATCATTTCTATTCCGGCTGTAGCATGTGAGGTCTGCTCCTATTTGGATTTCACTGCCACGGCTTTATCCTCACGGTGATCTTCTTCACAGCTGTGATCTCCTTCACCGCTTTTCTATTTTTGCCATATCATTTCTATTCCGGCTGTAGCATGTGAGGTCTGCTCCTATTTGGATTTCACTCCACGGCTTTATCCTCACGGTGATCTCCTTCACGGCTGTATCCCTTTCACGGGTTTCTCTTCATGGTGATCTCCTTCATGACTGTATCCTATCACGGGTTTCTCTTCACGCATTCAGCAGTCTCACAGTTTCTCTATCTCACGACCAGCTCCTTCACTGGTTGATTTCTCTTCACTGTAATTGATCTCTGTAAGTGAGGGTTTGCTTACATGCTTGACCTTCGTAGTCTGCAGCACCTGTGTGTCTTTCTTACTACTGTCATTTTAATTGAAGAACTTGAGGTATGTTTTATTCTACCTGAACCTTCTCTCTCTTAAGGTACGTATATGGTTTACCTAGTTTGACTTGTCCTTTCAGTGACAAGATCAAAACTATCTGAGTATAAGTTGAATCCAAATGGTTGTTTTAATTCTTTAATGCAGTACATGTTTATTTTACTACAGTTCATTTATTTTATTTTTCTGAACTTAGCATTTGATGATTCTCAAGGACCAACATTAATGCAGTGACTAAATGGAGCATTAAGTTGAAAGAGATGAAAATTATGTTATTTATGTTTTAAATCAGTTTAAATTTAAATTTTGCAATACAATTGTTTACATGTTCTTGCATCAAGGTTGTTATATGTGATAAAATGTACATAACCTGCAATTTTAACAAAAGGTACACCAAAAAAGACAAATCAAGTTCTAGATCAAGAATACATGACCATGATGACATGAAGACAAAGACTCATCCATAGTCTTTGTTCACATAAAAGCACTACTTACGAGGTATGTATGATTTGGTTCTACTGTGCTTAACTTATGAGATATGCAGGTTACTAGCACAAGGTCTCTAAATCATTGAAGAGAACAAAGAAGATATTGTTTGGGTATGTTAGACATAACTAGCAAGCATTCTAATCCAGGTATGTTTTCCTATATTGAGTTACAATCCTACTTTGTGTCAAGATTTTAGATAAGTATACTTTCATATGGTTGATAATGATTATTCCTGAAAAATTGAGTTTAGCTAATCAAGGCTTTATGCATATTATGTTTCATAGTTTGATTAATGATTATGACCATATTTGTTTAAGATTATTTAGGGTTATAATGTTTTTAATCTTATTGAGAGATTATACTAATGAATGCGTGATTATGTATGAGATCTTGAGGATGACACAATGATGAAACTAGTGCACATTTAAGGGTGCATAGTGCTACAGGATGGATAAAAGCTCAAAGACACAAGTTCATGATACTATCATGACATGGAAAGGAAGTAGATATCAAGAAGGAAGCAAAGATCCAGATGGAGGCAACCCCACAAAACATAAAAAGATAAGTATTTGAATTACTTCTTGAATCTCTGAATAGTATTTGAGGACAATGGTGACAGGACTTCCAATACTCCTTCGTGTAGATTGTGATGGTATTTGTAGAGGATGTGCACTTGGTAAGAATGCCAAGAGCTCTTTCCCGAGCAGTGACAGAAGGTCCAAGGGAATCTTGGATCTACTACATTCAAACTAGTGTGGCCCCATGATAGTTGCCTCAGGGGTGGATACTACTGGTTTTTCATGTAACTTGTGTATTGCACTCAGAACCTCCTTTTGGCATACAGCCAGACCATTCAAAACATGTATGAGGCGGTGGAATGCAATCTTATCATCGTACTCAGTTTTCTTACATGTGTCCATCTCGAGGTAACAATCTGATTCGCTCTTGTCAGAATCTTAATCCCCTAGGTCTATATACTCTAGATCTGGGTCCTCTTTCTTTGTCCTACCCTTTCTCCTCTGGTAAGTGACGAATGGAGTGTTGTTCAGATTCATTTAACTGCTCAAAATTGCATGGTTCCCACAGTTGGCGAGGAACATGCTCTGAACGTGCATTTCTACAAGAATGTGCATTTCTAGCACTAGAATTTTCTAAAGAAATGTACATTTCCATCATTTCATATTTCATTGAGAACTCTACACTTCCAACATTACACTTGATGTTATTCTATGATAGTTGTGGGGTGTGACCTTTCATCTTACACCTCCACATGTAGGAAGCGCCCAACATTGTAGGCATGGAGGACCACTCATATTACATCTTGGCAGACCTTGGCTTGGACATACACCCCTCTCATGCTAATGTCGACTTGGAAGCCTCTCTTGAGGAAAATCATTGCATAAAATATATATATATATATATAAAGAATACTTTCATTGAAGGTATTGGTAACAATTATTCAATAGATATGTAAAGGATACTTTCAATCAAGGTATCAGTAACAATTATTCAATATATATATAAAGGATGCTTTCATTCAAGGTATCGGAAAAAATTATTCAATATAGGTTGCAAGTCCAAGGATCAAAAGCATAGAAATCAAAGACCACAACTTCAAAAATGACAACTCTGCAAAAGTTTGAAAGGCATAAGCATCTTCATCAAAGATTTTTCTCAAAGTGAAAATCCATCGTATTAGATTCATGGAGCTTCAAAATACACCAAGATTACAACTACAATATTCCTTGAATTTTAATAGTGACATGTACATTAAGTTAAAGTTCTGCCACAACTTTCTAGATAATGAATTCAATTAACAAGTCATAAATATTCTCACAAGGCAAGCAGACTAGTTCACGGTGACACTAAAATCTTAAAATCAAATATGTATTGCATGGTTTACCAAATATACATATGTTTTGAAAGGATGTGAGATTGCATATCATTTTTTCTTGCATAAAAGAGAAGAAAATGCCAACAATTATACAATGCAAGTGAGAAGATTACACGAAAAAAATTTGTCACTTCCAGGAAATGCATTGAGATTTTACAACTGAGAGATTCCAAGTAAACAAGGTCCCATAAAGAGTTGAAAGGTTCACAAGCTTCCACAAATCTCTAATGATCTATCTTGGCATGTTAATTCTATGGTTAAGCCATCCATATGCACTACACATATCAAGCTTGTCAGATGTCCAAGTTCAATACTTAAATGCGGAAGCAAACAACTCATTGTTCAATAGGAAAGATGCAAGTATCAACATAGAAAGTGTGCCAGGGAATATAAGTATAAAAGAAAAATGACTATACTGTGCACAGTTATCTCAAGAATCTTGAAGTATATGTTGTACACTCTTAAAACAATCAACATATCATACTCTATATATGCCATGAATAACCAAGAGCTGAAGTTCAGCAGAAAAAGTATAGATCATGATTCAAAAAACAAATTGTAGATATTCAACACTCTACACACAAGTTTGCACAAGTCAAGAAATGAAGTGAGCATACAGATCTAAAAATTCCAGCGGCATTATTAGAGCAGTTAGTCTTTGCTTTTGTTAAGGTTTCAAATATAAGTGTAAAGTGATCATGAACGGATTGAATTATAGGAGGCACTCTGCATCTTATGCTCGCACCCCACCCTGATTGCCAACAGGAAGCCCTCATCTCATCAGCCAAGCAGTCCAGAGGCTGCGATTGAAACCGGAGGTCTAGGGGAGAGTTCAATAGGCTTTGTGCATTTCAATTGAAGCTCTGACCATACATTGCTCACTTTTGTAATAGAGGCTGGATTGCTTTCATGTATTTAGTGGTTTCGGAAGTGAAACACAATCACTTGCAGGATTATCTTCTAAAATATATGGCTTGGAGTTTAAACATATTCCTAGTCACTTGTACAGTCTATCTAAAGGAATTTAAACTATGGATATCTTAAGGTGGGTTCCATAAAGAGCACAGCACAGGGTGTTGGATGTCAGTTAGTTTCAACAGAACGATCAAGTAAAACCAGTAATAGGCCCACTGAACTTCCTGAGATTAAACATTGTCGGGAGAACTACCTAGCAAATGCTTGTAAATATGTTGTATATTGCAACTACTGTATTCTACTTTTTGCCAGTAGCAATGTCAAAAAGAGTCTGGAATGAATATATTGATGGGATTTATTAGACTAAATAGAGAATGATCAAAACAAAGAAAGGATAACAATTTAAATGGACATTCTGACAGCTACTGTCAACTGCCTGGTTTTACCAGTGAGCACCATATAAAAACCCTTGTGTATTAACAAAAACAATAATAACAACAACAGAAATAGAAAGACTCACCTAAATAATCCTCTATATTAGCCTTCACAATGCGTCCATTGGGGCCAGTACCTTTTATGCTTGAAATTAGAACCTGGAAAATAGTGGGAAACAGTGTGGACCCACGGCCGCGCAAACAAGATAAGTCAGATAGCCATAAAATGATAAAAGTATTATTCAAATATCAAGTACTTATTTCTATGACAGAAGTACAATCACTAGCAGAATGCCTATGACAAGTAAGAAACTGACCTAATGATCTTCTGCCATCTTTCTTGCAATAGGGCTAGCAAAAATGCAATCTTCTGTTTCAGGAGATGTTGCACTGTTCCCTGTTTTAGGAGTTACAACAGGGCTTGGAGTCTCTTCTTTTAGTGGAGGTGGTGGAGGAGAAGCTTCCTTTGAAGGAGCCTTGTCAATGGTGGCTCCCTGCGCCGAGGGTGTGTAGTCCCTCAATTTTGCAATGCCATCCTCATCTTCCACCATAATTGCTATAACCTGATTCAAAACCAGTACAATAAAACCTTCCAGATTTTGAATAAACCCTACCAGTTCACTATACACAAACTGTTAAAATATATAGATGCACCAGCACATTCACACATTGATGTAACAATTAGAACTCCTTTGCCAACAATAAACCCAAGCAAAAAATTCAATATAACAATTGCAACTGTAGACTGAGAAAGAGATTTCTTAATGATTGTGAGTGTACCTCCCCAACTTTAATTTACTTTGATCCGTCACCATGGACATTTTCTGCCAAATAGCCATCCTCCATACTCTCCATATTGACAATTGCTATATCCTAAAACCATTTCTTAACAATCAGCATTCTTCAGCAACATTACCAAATAAGCAAGGAAAGGAAATTAGTTGACCTTTGGAGTTTCTTTGAAAGAAGATAGAACATAAAAAAAGTAGTAAACGAAATTAGTTGACCTTTGGAGTTTCATTAAAAGAAGATAGAACATAAAAGTACATCCCCAGCTGAAACTTTATCTCCCTCTTTCTTTTTCCACTTAGCAACGTTACCCTTCAGAATGCAGATTATCAATAATATCCTAGGTGCCAATGATCAGAAATCTCAAATGCTCACTTCCTAATTGGGTAATGTACAAAGGAAAATGGTACGAATTTGGAAGCTATTGAAAGATGCATGGACCGCATTGTTATCTATAATAACTAGTAAACAACAACAAAGTCTAATGTTGATTAAGGGTAGAAAAGTGCCCAGGATTTAAGAAGAAATGGTTCTTCCTGCTGATCTAGTCCACAAAAGTGCTCAGATTGCCTAAAATTGTCTTTTGACACACAGGTTTGTCCTCAAATTTAGCCCAGAACCAGATCACTGATGACTAGGGGATCAAATAGGGCTGAGAATTAATTTCACCGCCTAGGATGTGCCCATCAACATGGATTTATTTCTCAAATAAAGACTTTTACTGTTGCTACTCATTCTCAGAAGTGCACAGGTCTGAGTTTTAGCCACTTTACCATTGGTATGATGCATAAACTTGTCAAAAATGTACCCAGAACAAACCAAAACTTGGATTTGCTTGATGTATGGTTGTTTGAAGGCTGGGACAGATTTGATCTGTTGCTGTTTGAGGCTAACAAATACCAGAACTGCCCAGAAATATCCCAGATCAACTAATTAGGCTGTTAGGAGGCTCAACATATGCCCAGGTCATCAAGGAATGTGCCCAGGACTCATTTTGATTGTTGTATGAGGATAGGACATGCCAGCATTACCAGGATTGCTTTCAATCATCCATAGAACTGTTGAGGGGTCAGAGTCCATATCAAATGAGATCGGAAATTATCCATGTCACCGTCACATGAAGCAAAGATCTACCAATCTGGACTCCAAGGCATCATACTAAGCCGTCCATGCATGATAAAACAAATGCAATCATCAAAGGAGAGGTGCGAAGTGATATGCTACACATGAGTGTGTGTGATTGTGATGATGGAGATAACTTTCATATGTCTTAGAGTGAGTCCAAGTCAAGTCGCCATGTATTAGAGTAGAACTTGTCGTTGGATCATATGTTGAGTAGCCACATGACTCGTGGGACGCTTGGATATGTTGAGCGGACCCTTGTTGATGGTAGTCACCCCTTGAGGTTGTGTTGGTGGCCTTGTCTGAGGTCCATATGCCATGTGTCATGTTCCTAGAGGAGACGTTGCGATGAGGGAACCCTAGCCTACGTGTGACCCTCCTTTGTTGTGAGTATGCTCTTGAGTTAACATTAGTTAACTCAAGTGCATGTCGGCCTATGTTTAGAATCATGACTTTCTCCTCTTAACGGTCTATATATAAGGAGAGTTATTCTCGTTGCTCAAATGCACTTCTTTGGTATCTTGTATCTTGCTCTAGGGATACGCTATCTTGACTTCTTGTCTACAGGGTTTGCTAAACTTGAGGTCTCTCCCTCTAGAACTCGCTATGCAAGTGGAGTGTCCCTTCTCTATCTTGGAGCGTTTGTGTAAAGATGCTATGACGTAACGATGTAGGAATCTATTACATGATGAAAGGTGCAAGCTCGGGGGAGACAATGGTTCTGCATTATCTATGGTTGGGAGGTGTTACCTGTGCAATGGTTATCTTCATGTGGTCTAGTGGATTTTATGGTTCAATTTTGAAAAGAACTGTAAGTGCCCTAAAAACTCAACAAATTACCACAATCAAATGTAAAAGAATAATTACTATAACTCCCTTTTGTTCTTTCTTCCCTTTCTCTCTTCTAAGGTTTCTTGATTGTATCGTAAAATTCAGTTCCCAACCACCCTTCAGTTCCCATCTTCGTCTTTGGTTTCCTTATAAAAAACTAGTTCCATCTAGGTTGATGTCTAGAGCAAGGCCTGACTCTGGGTGAATTGTTACTAAATTAGACTGCCCATTTCCCCCCTTTTCCACTTCTTTTCTATTGGGAATATTGTTCCTTTTCGCATCGGATAGACTTTGTCTGGGGTGTCGAATACTAAACAACTCCTGCCCCTCACCTCTTTCCTTCACTAGATTTTCCTCAACATCTCCACCTCTTGCCCCTCGCCTTTGCTAGTTCTCCCTTATGGTCTTCGATCTTTCACTCCGCATCCTCACATTTTTTCGTTGGTTATCTTTCTCTAACGATAGATGTCACAATCGAGTAGCTTATAGAGGAAAACATCGAACACTTGTGTTGTGGATACATAACTTTCTTTGGCGAGGACACTACCATCCTTGACGTGCAGCGTGGATCTCCCACGTTATCGTCTTTTGTAGTTGGATAAGTACATGCATTCCTTCCACATCTCATTTATTTCGTTTCTTATTCATTTATATCGTTAGAACTAAGTGTTTTTATTGCATTGTATAGAGATTTGGATCAAGTCTATTTTGTAGCGAGGCGTAGTAGCGTGTACAAATTCGTTTGATCGTAGTAAAATTTTGTAAGAAGCCTATGGCGGCTCTCATATTTTCCAATTGACATCAACACATTTTCTGGTGAGTTCCTTACCTTTCAATTTATTTTCTTATTTAACATTTTGGTTCGTAAGCTCAAGAAAGGTAATGGATAAGTCGAAATGAATTGGTGTCCCTCACTATTGTAAGTTTATTGTGAATTGTGGTTGTTCGTAAGAGCTATGTGGATTTTGCTAATACGCTAGAACCCCATATTAGTTAAACAACTATTTAATCCTAGTTAGGTTGCCCGTCTTTTCTTTATTTGTTGTTAATTATATTTGTGGCTAAGAACTAATTGAATTAGCTTAGTAAATCGAGGGCCCTATGTCACTTAGTCAACTGTAAAACCCAATAAATATGACCTCATTTTGTCCTTTTTTCTTCCAACCCTTTTCTCTCCTATGTTTTCCTTATTCTATCACAAAATTTAGTTCCTAGGCATCCTTTGGTTTTCTTCATTCTTCTCGATGCACTCCATATTTGGTTGCCTCGAAAACGACTAGCTCCCTCTAGGCTTATGTATCGAGTAGAGCCCGACTCGAAAATTCTTACTAGATCAGACTGGTCATTTCCCCTCTCCATCGTTTTCTTTTCTCTACGCAATATTGTTCCTTCTCGAATCCAATAGACGACAACTATGGTGTCTTTCTCTGAACAATCTCCGCCTCTTTCCTTCACTAGATTTTCCCATCATCTCCACATCTTGTCTCTTGCCTTCCCTTGTTCACACTATTTTCTCCAATTTTTCACTATCTACGTCCTCAATATATTGCATTAACTTAGCTTCCCGTTACATTGTAAATTTCTAGTTAATTATAGTCGTTGGTAAGAAATGAGTAAATTTCCCCAATATTCTAGAGCCCTAGTTTAGTTTAAACAACTACTTAACCCTAGTTTGTGGCTAGCTCCCTCTAGGTTGATGTCTCGTGTAGGGCCCGACTCGAGACGTCTTCTTAGTAGATCAAACTGGTCGTTGCCCCGCTTCATCCGCTTCTTTCCTCCAAACAATATTGTTCCTTTGTCGAATCCCATAAACTGCAGCTATGGGGTCATTCACTGAACAACTCCCACCTCTTTCCTTCACTAGATTTTTCCAAACATCACCACGTCTTGCCTTTGTCCTTCTATTGTTCACCATATCTTTTCCATCTTTTCACTCTCAGCGTCCTCGATAGGTTGACTTCACTTAGCTTCCCTCTCTATTGTAAATTTCTTCTTAATTTTAGTCGTTGGTAAGAACTGACTAAATTTCCTTGATATTCTAGGGCCCTAGTTTAGTTTAAACAACTACTTAACCCCAATTGGGTTGCCCTTCTTTTCTCATTCTGGTGTTGGTTCAGCTTTTGGCTGAGAACTAATTGAATTACCATAATAAACTAAAAACCCAGAATTACAATAACTCCCTTCCGTCCTTCCCTCCCATTCTCTCTCCAAAGGTTTCTTGATTTTATCCCAACATTGAGTTCCCAACCACCCTTCGGTTCTCTTCACTCCTCTGGGTGGACTCCATCTTTGCTTTACTCGAAAAGGACTGGCCAGGTTTCCCTCTTTTCTTAACCTATTTTTTTTTGTAACTAGGGGAATCGGAAACTGGGACCGGGCTGGTACTCGCGTGACACGGGGTCCAGGGATCCAATCCCATCCACTAACACCATACCCCTAGGTGCACCCACAACGCACAAGCATGGGGCACGGGTAAGCCGAGGTGATTTCAACTCGTGACCTCCATTTACAACATTTCCTTCATATCAAACGAATCGTTGGTTGAGCTACACCCCTGCGGGCTTTTCTTAATCTATTGTTAATTCTACTTGCGGCTTAGAATTAATTGAATTACACTAGTAAGTCTACGGCCCTAGGTCACTTAATCGACTGTAAAACCCAATAAATATACCTTCTTTCTTTTGGTCCTCTTCTCTTCTAATCGCTTTGTCTCCTAAGGTTTCTTGATGTTTTCCAACAATTTAGTTCCCAGCCACCCATCAGGTCTCTTCTATCTTCTCCGTGGACTCCATCTTTGGCGGCCCCGAAAATGGTTGGCTCCCTCTAGGTTGATGTCTCGAGTAGGAACCCAACTCGAGAGGGCTTCTTACTAGATCAGACTGGTCATTTCCCCCCTTCATCCCTTTCTATTCTCTAGACAATTTTGTTCCTTGTCGAATCCCATAGACTGCAGCTATGGGGTCATTCATTGAACAACTCCTGCCTCTTTCCTTCACTAGATTTTCCCAAACATTTCCACATCTCTCCTCTTTCCTTCCCTTGTTCACCATCTTGTCTCCACTCTTTCAGTGTCTGTGTCCTCGCTAGGTTTAGTTAAATTAGCTTCCCTCTCTATTGTAAATTTCTTGTTAATTCTAGTCGTTGGAAAGAACCAACTAAATTTCTGTAATGTCCTAGAGCGCTTGTTTCGACTGAACAGCTTCTTAACCCTAGTTAGGTTACCCTTCTTTTCTCAATTTGGTGTTAATTCAACTTGCGGTTGAGAACTAGGAGAATTATGTTGAAGATTGTGTAGCTTCAGAAGATATTCATATAGTACCAGTTCGGAGCCCCTACTCTCTGTCAATGTGGACATACTAGGGTGACATCGTCAGTTGGATTGGAGAGTCCTCACACAATTAGACACAACCTGAGCATGACTTCGATACCTGGCAAGGGATTAGCTAACCCTTGGTGTGCAGGCAGTACCAAGTATTATAGGGACGCCTATATTGTAGCTCTGGATCAGTAGGAGCAATTAGGTGTGCGGTGATATGCTACACATGGGTGTGTGTGATCGTGATGATGGAGATACCTTTCATAGGTCTTAGAGTGAGTGCAAGTCAAGTCGCCATGTATTAAAGTAGAACTTGTCGTTGCATCATATGTCGAGTAGCCACATGAGTCGTGGGACGCTTGGATATGTTGAGTAGCCCCTTGTTGATGGTAGTCACCCCAAGATGTAGAGATGCTTGGGAAAATCTAGTGAAGGAAAGAGGCGGGGATTGTTCAGAGAAAGACACCATAGTTGTCGTCTACAAATTAGACTTGATCCAGATCTCTGATACAATGCAATAAAAACACGAGAACTATGGTGTCTTTCTCTGAACAATCCCCGCCTCTTTCCTTAACTAGATTTTCCCAAGCATCTCCACATCTTGTCTCTTGCCTTCGCTTGTTCACACTATTGTCTCCAATTTTTCACTCTCTACGTCCTCGATATTTTGCGTTAACTTAGCTTCCCGCTCCATTGTAAATTTCTAGTTAATTATAGTCGTTGGTAAGAAATGATTAAATTTCCCCAATATTCTAGAGCCTTAGTTTAGTTTAAACAACTACTTAACCCTAGTTTGTGGCTAGCTCCCTCTAGGTTGATGTTTCGTGTAGGGCCCGAATCGAGACGTCTTCTTAGTAGATCAGAATGGTCGTTCCCCAGCTTCATCCGCTTCTTTCCTCCAAACAATATTGTTCCTTGTTGAATCCCATAGACTGCAGCTATGGGGTCGTTCACTAAACAACTTCCACCTCTTTCCTTCACTAGATTTTTCCAAACATCACCACGTCTTGCCTTTTTCCTTCTATTGTTCACCTTATCTTTTCCATTTTTTCAATCTCGGCGTCCTCGATAGGTTGACTTCACTTAGCTTCCCTCTCTATTGTAAATTTCTTCTTAATTGTAGTCGCTGGTAAGAACTGACTAAATTTCCCTGATATTCTAGGGCCCTAGTTTAGTTTAAACAACTACTTAACCCCTATTGGATTGCCCTTCTTTTCTCATTCTGGTGTTGGTTCAGCTTTTGGCTAAGAACTAATTGAATTACCATAATCAACTAAAAACACATAATTACAATAACTCCCTTCCGTCCTTCCCTCCCATTTTCTCTCCCAAGGTTTCTTGATTTTATCCTAAAATTTAGTTCTCAACCACCCTTCGGTTCTCTTCACTCTTCTAGGTGGATTCCATCTTTGCTTTACTGGGGGAATCGGCAACTAGGATCGGACTGGTACTCGCGTGACACGGGGTCCAGGGATCCAATCTCGTCTGCTAACACTATACCCCTAGGTGCACCCACACAGCTTGAAAGCATGGGGCACGGGTAAGCCAGGTTGATTTGAAAGTGTGACGTCCATTTACAACATTTTCTTCATATCAAGCAAATCGCTGGTTGAGCTAAACCCCTACTGGATTTTCTTAATCTATTGTTAATTATACTTGTTGCTTAGAATTAATTGAATTACGCTAGTAAGTCTAGGGCCCTAGGTCACTAAATCGACTGTAAAACCCAAAAAATATACCTTCTTTCTTTATGTCCTCGTCTCTTCTAATCGCTTTCTCTCCTAAGGTTTCTTGATGTTTTCCAACAATTTAGTTCCCAGCCACCCATCAGGTCTCTTCTATCTTCTCCGTGGACTCCATCTTTGGCAGCCCCGAAAATGACTAGCTCCCTCTAGGTTTATGTCTTGAGTAGGAACCCAACTCGAGACGACTTCTTACTAGATCAGACTGGTCATTTCCCCCCTTCATCCCTTTCTATTCTCTAGACAATTTTGTTCCTTGTCGAATCCCATAGACTGCCGCTATAGGGTTGTTCATTGAACAACTCCTACCTCTTTCCTTCACTAGATTTTCCCAAACATTTCCACATTTCTCCTCTTTCCTTCCCTTGTTCACCATCTTGTCTGCACTCTTTCAATGTTTGCTTCCTCGATAGGTTTAGTTAGATTAGCTCCCCTCTCTATTGTAAATTTCTTGTTAATTCTAGTCGTTGGCAAGAACCAACTAAATTTCTGTAATGTTCTAGAGCGCTTGTTTCGATTGAACGGCTTCTTAACCCTAGTTAGGTTACCCTTCTTTTCTCAATTTGATGTTAATTCAACTTGCGGTTGAGAACTAGGTGAATTATGTTGACGATGGTGTAGCTTCAGAAGATATTCTTATAGTACCAGCTGGGAGCCCCTACTCTCTGTCAATGTGGACATACTAGGGTGACATCCTCGGTTAGATTGGAGAGTCCTCACACAATTAGTCACAACCTGAGCATGACTTGGATACCTCGCAAGGGATTAGCTAACCCTTGGTGTGCAGGCAGTACCAAGTATTATAGGGGCGCCTATATTGTACCTCTAGGTCAGTAGGACCAATTAGGTGTGAGGTGATATGCTACACAAGTGTGTGTGATTGTGATGATGGAGATACCTTTCATATGCCTTAGAGTGAGTCCAAGCCAAGTCGCCATGTATTAGAGTAGAACTTGTCGTTGGATCATATGTTGAGTAGCCACATGAGTCGTGGGACGCTTGGATATGTTGCGTGGACCTTGTTGATGGTAGTCACCCCTTGAGGTTGCATTGGTGGCCTTGTTGGCGGTCCATATGCCATGTGTCATGTTCCTAGAGGAGACGTTGTGATGAGGGAAACCTAGCCTACGTGTGACCCTCCTTTGTTGTGAGTCGGCCCAGGTTCAGAATCACGACTTGCTCCTCCTCTTAACGGTCTATATATAAGAAGAGTTATTCTCATTGCTCAGATGCACTTCTTTGGTATCTTGTATCTTGCTCTAGGGATACGCTATCTTGATCTTCTTGTCTACAGGTTTTGCTAAACTTGAGGTTTGTTCCTCTAGAGCTCGCTATGTAAGTGGAGTGTCTTGTTAGGGCATATGATCCTTCTCTATCTTGGCGCGTTTGTGTCAAGATGCTATGACGTAATGATGTTGGAATCTATTACATGATGAAAGGTGCTAGCTCGGGGGTGACGATGGTTTTGCATTGTCTATGGTTGGGAGGTGATAGATCATCACTGTGGTTAAACGACCTCCATAATCATTGTCTTACCTATGCAACAGTTATCTTCATGTGGTCTAGTAGCTTTTATGGTTCAGTTTTGAAAAGAACTGTAAGTGCCCTAAATACTCAACAAATTACCATAATCAACTGTAAACGAATAATTTCTATAACTCCCTTTTGTCATTTCTTCCCTTTCTATCTGATAAGGTTTCTTGATTTTATCGTAAAATTCAGTTCCCTTCTCGATCTTTGGTTTCCTTAAAAACAACTAGCTCCCGCTAGGTTGATGTCTAGAGCAGGGCCCGACTTTGGGCAAATTATTAATAAATTAGACTGGCCATTTCTCCCCCTTTTCCACTTTTTTTCTATTTGGAATAGTGTTCCTTTTCGCATCGCATAGACTTTGTCTGGGGTGTCGAATACTAAACAACCTCTTTCCTTCACTAGATTTTCCTCAACATCTCCACCTCTTGCCTCTCGCCTTTGCTAGTTCTCTCGTATGCTCTCGTCTCTTTCACTCCGCGTCGTCACATTTTTTCGTTTGTTATCTTTCTCTGACAACAGATGTCACAATCGCGTAGCTTATAGATGAAAACATCGAACACTTGTGTTGTCGATACATAGCTTTCTTTGGCGAGGACACTACCATCCTTGACGTGCATCGCGGATCTTCTACATTATCGTCTTTTGTAGTTGGATAAGTACATGGATCTCACTTATTTTCTTTCCTATTCATTTATATTGTTAGAACTAGGTGTTTTTATTGCATTTTATCAGAGATCTGGATCAAGTCTATTTTGTAGGGAGGCGTAGTAGCGTGTACAGATTCGTTTGATCGTAGTAAAAGTTTGTAGGAAGCCTATGGCGGCTCTCACATTCTGAAATTGACATCAACACATTTTCTAGTGAGTTCATTTTGGTTAGTAAGCTTAGGAAAGGTAATGGATAGGTTGAAATGAATTAGTGTCCCTCACTATTGTAAGTTTATTGTGAATTGTGGTTGTTGGTAAGAGCTATGTAGATTTTGCTAGTACGCTAGAACCCCATATTAGTTAAACAACTATTTAATTCTAGTTAGCTTGCCCTTCTTTTCGTCATTTGTTGTTAATTATATTTGCGGCTTAGAACTAATTGAATTAGACTAGTAAATCGAGGGCCCTATGTCACTTAGTCAACTGTAAAACCCAATATATATAACCTCATTTTATCCTTTTTTCTTGCAACCCTTCTCTCTCCTATGTTTTCCTTATTCTATCCCAAAATTTAGTTCCCAAGCACCCTTTGGTTTTCTTAATTCTTCTCGATGGACTGCATATTTGGTTCCTCGAAAACGACTGGCTCCCTCTAGGTTTATGTATCAAGTAGAGCCCGACTCGAAAATTCTTACTGGATCAGACTGGTCATTTCCCCTCTCCATCGTTTTCTTTTCTCTACACAATATTGTTCCTTCTCGAATCCAATAGGCGACAACTATGGTGTCTTTCTCTGAACAATCCCCGCCTCTTTCCTTCACTAGATTTTCCCAAGCATCTCCACATCTTGTCTCTTGCCTTCCCTTGTTCACACTATTGTCTCCAATTTTTCACTCTCTACGTCCTCGATATTTTGTGTTAACTTAGCTTCCCTCTCCATTGTAAATTTCTAGTTAATTATAGTCGTTGGTAAGAAATGAGTAAATTTCCCCAATATTCTAGAGCCCTAGTTTAGTTTAAACAACTACTTAACCCTAGTTTGTGGTTAGCTCCCTCTAGGTTGATGTCTCGTGTAGGGCTCGACTCGAGACGACTTCTTAGTAGATTAGACTAGTCGTTCCCCCGCTTCATTCGCTTCTTTCATCCAGACAATATTGTTCCTTGTCGAGTCCCATAAACTGCAGCTATGGGGTCGTTCACTGAACAACTCCCACCTCTTTCCTTCACTAGATTTTTCCAAACATCACCACGTCTTGCCTTTTTCCTGCTATTCTTCACCATATCTTTTCCATTTTTTAACTCTCGACGTCCTCGATAGGTTGACTTCACTTAGCTTGCCTCTCTATTGTAAATTTCTTCTTAATTGTAGTCACTGGTAAGAACTGAGTAAATTTCCCTGATATTCTAGGGCCCTAGTTTAGTTTAAACAACTACATAACCCCAGTTGGATTGCCCTTCTTTTCTCATTCTGGTGTTGGTTCAACTTTTGGCTGAGAAATAATTGAATTACCATAATCAACTAAAAACCCATAATTACAATAACTCCCTTCCATCCTTCCCTCCCATTATCTCTCACAAGGTTTCTTGATTTTATCCTAAAATTTACTTCCCAACCACCCTTCGGTTCTCTTCACTCTTCTAGGTGGATTCCATCTTTGCTTTACTCGAAAAGGACTGGCCAAGTTTCCCGCTTTTCTTAATCTATTTTTTTTTTGTAACTAGGGGAATTGACCACTGGGATGGGGCTAGTACTCGCGTTACACGAGGTCCAGGGATCCAATCCCGTCTGCTACCACTATACTGCTAGGTGCACCCACACAGCGTGCATGCATGGGGCACGGGAAAGCCGTAGTGATTTGAACTCGTGACCTCCATGTACAACATTTCCTTCATATCAAGCGAATCGTCGGTTGAGCTACACCCCTGTGGGCTTTTCTTGATCTATTGTTAATTCTACTTGGGGCTTAGAATTAATTGAATTACACTAGTAACTCTAGGGCCCTAGGTCACTTAATCGACTGTAAAACCCAATAAATATACCTTCTTTCTTTTTGTCCTCTTCTCTTCTAATCGCTTTGTCTCCTAAGGTTTCTTGATGTTTTCCAACAATTTAGTTCCCAGCCACCGGTTAGGTCTCTTCTATCTTCTCCATGGACTCCATCTTTGGCGGCCCCGAAAATGACTGGCTCCCTCTAGGTTGATGACTCCAGAAGGAACCCAACTCGAGACGACTTCTTACTAGATCACTTCTTACTATCCAGACTGGTTGTTGGTAAGAGTTATGTGGATTTTGCTAATACGCTAGAACCCCAGATTAGTTAAAAAACCATTTAATCCTAGCTAGGTTGCCCTTCTTTTCTTTATTTGTTGTTAATGATATTCGTGTCTTAGAACTAATTGAATTAGCCTAGTAAATCTAGGGCCCTATGTCACTTAGTCAATTGTAAAACCCAATAAATATAACCTCATTTTTCCCTTTTTTCTTCCAACCCTTCTCTCTCCTATGTTTTCCTTATTCTATTCCAAATTTAGTTCCCAAGCACCCTTTGGTTTTCCTCATTCTTCTCGATGGACTCCATCTTTGGTCGCCTCAAAAACGACCAGCTCCCTCTAGGTTTATATATCGAGTAGAGCCTGACTCAAAACTTCTTAGTAGATCAGACTTGTGACACACTGCACCAAATTCCAAAGAGAAAAAGATTAACGTTTTGTGTCAAACATTATTGATTTGTCTGTGGAATTCAGTGCAGTATTTGTTAATAGGTACAGAGAATGTGGAGATAATGAGCTCTAGAGTGAATGGTAATACATAATGATCTAATATGTAGATCAGTTGGCGATAGGGTGCACTGTTAAGGCATTCCTTGCAACGGTGTTGGTGCAAACCTCGGCGAGTCTTGTGTTCCAAGCATGGGGCAACATGAGCATGCCTGGAGGTTATAGTGGCAACAGACCGGAATCAACACCATGTCACGCAAATATAAGCACGGCCTAGTTACTGATTCCACCAAATACCAATTAAATAAAATAAAAGAGATATGGCTCAAAACCATTTTAATTCAATTTCATCACATTAATAGCAAAAAGAATGAAGAGATGGATGATCTCTCTAAGGAAAGTCTGCAGCTGGAACCAGGTTCATGCCGTATCCATGAATGCAAGAATGATCAAATTTCTGAATATTTGCATTCATCTTTTTTCTGATCTGGGATCTTTGGGACTTTAAACTTTCTGTCATACTATTTTTATGTTGCTTAAGAGCCCTAGGGGGGCAATCTGTTGAAGGTTTTTCTTCAGCTCTGTGTACGACAACATATAAGCTACTAATAGGTTTAATTCTGGATCTATATGTGAAGAAGTCTGTGGAACTGTTTTGATGCTTTTTGAAAAACCAGAGTTATGAAGTTTTTAGGACTTGTGAGTTCGGTATTTTTCACTGAAGAGTGGTGTATTTGCACCTCATTTGATGTTTTCAGAAATGCTTGACTGCATCTATGGCCTGTAATTTTATCTTTTAATGAATAAAATTACGATATTTTCCCGAGGAGAAAAACAAAAACATCTAGGAAATGTTTCCCAGCTTGTTCCAGTATTGAAATGTTATTCCTGAACTATAACAGATAATTTCATCAATTTATTTCTTCAATTAGGTATGGCCTTGTTCCTTATCTATGAATGCCTAAGGCATTCTGTGACTAAGATAAGGTACACCGCAGATCTATATACAAACTATGCAGAAAGAATTTCCTTCCTACTCGTACATTTATAGCTTAACAATTGAATACCTCTACCAATGTGATAGGAATAAGATAAGAAACAAAGCTTCTTACACATGGACCTTTCCACAACATGTTCATGTTGCTCATGATAGGAGTCTGTTCATTGTACCCATGTGTAAAGATCAGATGCTATTTAAGATGGGGTCCATGTTTGTATCTCTGGAGGCTGTGGAGTCCCACATGGTTTATCAACAAAAGTAAGCAATCAAGACAAACCCTCAAGGAAGCACTCTTTTGAAATAAAGAATCAACTAAGTAAACATAGGATCTATCAATTGAAAGAAAGAAAAAAGTGCATACAAGTGTTATTATCGTAAACTTCAGGGAGTGGTTCGACAACTAGAAGACAACAATCTTCAAATCAATTGACATGCAAATTTGCAATACCTATTTCACTGATCATCACATTAGCTTGGAATTCAATGGGTAGAGATGCACATGTTTTGGTAGAATAACAAGAAAAATAAAACATTCAGTCTAAAATCTTCCAACAGAGATCCAAAGGTACAGAAATGACAAATATGGCCAAACATTAGCATCAGAATACCTGTGCAAAAGCTTGACAATATGCTCCTCAATGAGTCAGAAATAACTGTTCTGTATGAAAATGGAACTTTTGTGGAACTTTGGCTAGAGGAATATTTCTTGAATTGCATACCTGCCAAGCAGATAGATAAGATTAATTAATTAATGTCCAACAAATGACCAAAATTAAGTCAACAGGACTGCTCTAATGTACAACAAATGACCAAAAGTAGGTCAACGGGACTGCTCAATACATAAGAATACATAGTGAAATTGCAAAGGCCACTCCTATAAAAATCTATATCATCTAGGCACGACTCTCACAATCTCAAAAAGAAATACAAGACTTGATATTAACAACCTAGCAGCACAAAAAAATTGCAAACAGTATAAACTATTCTGCATATTTTGCAAACCTTTAAAGAACAAGTCCTACATGATATCATTGAGAGCGAATCCACAATAGTATTATAATAAAGCCACAACTGAGAAAACACTTTCAACAGATAACTCAGATTAATTCTGCATTTGAAGGTCCACGTAATATTCTCAATCAAAATTACTATTAGTATGATGACTGGTAGTTCTCAATATGGTGATAGTTGTATAAAAAAACTGTAGACGAAGAATCCTACCTGTTTGTCCATTTAACAAATTCAATTCCATTTTGTATGTAGCTAAACTGTGTAGATGAGTATACAATTTAGCTTGAGAAACTAGAGATCCTCCGAAAGGAGGAAACATCAAAATCATGTACAAGCTTTCATCGATGGATTTTAATGAAACACCATCTCCCAAACTTACAATAGCAGATTTAATACAAGTTCACAACTTCTATCTTTTATTTGATTAATCTGAGGGAAACGGTTAGCCCGTTTAGATAATGCACTATTCAAAGTGTACTAAATAATTAATATGTCATAAGTGTTGATTTTCATAGATCTAGACCCGGTTATCAGCCCGAATAATTCTTAGTGCTTGCACTTTAATTCAATTATGTTAGACCTTTAATCTGAACAATAGACAAGCACAGCAATACACAATAACACAAGAAATTTCTTCGGGGAAACCATAACTCGACATCAAATAAATCTGACAGTAGCTTCCAAAGCCACACTGCCTCACAACTAGCCAAACAGGCTGCAATATACTCTGCTTCGGCTGTACTCAGTGCCACACTTAACTGCTTCCTGCTAAACCAAGATATCATACCGGATCCCAAACTGAAGCAGCATCCCGAAGTGCTCTTCCTGTCTGTGGTACTACCTGCCCAATCTGAATCAACATAACCATGCAGGTTAATCTTCTGATTCGTCGCATAATTGAGCCCATACTCAATTGTACCCTTTAGGTACCTCAATATATGCTTTGCAGCAATCAGGTGAACATGTCTCGGATCTGTCAGGAACTGGCTCAGGGTGTTCACAGCAAAGCATATGTCCGGTCTCATGTTCGTCAAGTACATTAACGAACCAATCATCTGCATGTACATCGTGGCATCAACTGTCTTTGAAAAAGCATCACAAAGTAGCTTCAAATTCGATGCCATTGGTGTGGCCATTGCCTTGCAGTCCATCTTTCCGAACCTCTTCAGAATCTCCACTGCATACTTTCCTTGACCAAGGAAAATCGCATCTGAACTCTACCACACCTCCATACCTAAGAAGTAGTGCATCATTCCCAGGTCCTTCATCTCGAATTTTGCGGCAAGCCTTCTCTTTGTTTATGCAATGAGCTTATCCTCTCCTGTTAAGAACAGGTCATCTACATATAGCAGTAATATTACTGGTCTTCCGCTCTCAACCTTGAAGTAGAGGTTGGTATCTGCTTTACTCTTGGTAAATCCTAAGCTCATCAGAAAACTGTCCATCCTGTTGTACCATGTCCTGGGTGCCTGCTTCAAACCATACAAGGCTTTCTTAAGCTTGCACACATGAGTCTGTATGTCATGTCTCTCGAATCCCAGTGGCTCATCCACATACACTTCCTCTTCGACTACACCATTCAAGAATGTTGTCTTGACGTCCATCAGGTGTACCTTCCATTTCATTACTGTGGCTAAAGCAAGTATAGATCTTATGGAAGTGTATCTTGCTACATATGCAAATGCCTCCTCGTAGTCTATGCCTTCTTTCTGGGAGAAGCCACGTGCTACAAATCTTGCCTTGTGTTTTTCGATGCTACCATCTACAGCATGCTTGATCTTGTAGATCCATTTTGAAGTCACAACAGACTTCCCTTCTGGTCTCGGAACTATCTCCCAAACATCATTCTTCATAATCGATTGGTACTCTTCGATCATGGCATCCTTCCATTCTTTCTTTTCTATTGCTTCCTCATAGTTCGAAGGTTCTTTATCAATGATGTCGCATAGTAGGGCCACATAGTTGGAGTATGGTCTGGATCTCGTGCTTTCTCTGAGTGCCCCATCTGGAGCACCATACTTCTCTGCATCTTGTATTGCTTCACGTGCCCATGCTGGTCTTCTCTTGTGGGAGTTCTTCTCACAAGGTGGATCTATAGGTTCTTGTGGTTCTATTATATAGGTTCTTGTGGTTCAATATGAGTTTTGAACAAGGCTTTGAATTCCTTGAATTTGCTAAACTCTTCATCTTTGCCTTTCAAGAAATAAATCCATGTCTTACGAGAAAAATCATCTATGAAGGAAACATAGTATACATACCCACTTAAGGAGCTGGAAGATGGGGCCACACACATCTGAGTGAATTATCTCCAAGATTCCTTTTGCCTTGCTTTCACTGCTAGGAAATAACTTCTTAACATTCTTCCCTTGTGCACATCCCTTGCAAATGCTTTCATACTTTGTTTGAATTTCTGGTAGACCTGATACTGCTTTGCTTGCAATTGGTAGTGCTCTATAATGTACATGTGCAATCCTTCTATGCCATAATTCGCTTGGTTCCATGGAGTCATGAACCAATGCTTGTTCTGGTTGTCCTTTTAACTTGTACAGGCCTCCCTCTTGCTCTCCAATTACTGTTGCATCATGCATTGTCTTTCCTCTTGGCCACATTAGAACTTGGCCATCAACAAATGCAACACGAAGTCCTTTAGCATCTACCCGAAAATTGCCTGGGGCTACTTGAAGTTTTCATACCTACCCTGAATTTTACTGTCCCCCCTGCCGAAGGCCTTCCCGTAGCTTTTCTGGGCACTTTTGCCCAGGCTTGCCCGGTGGCTGTGTTGACTCACTTGATGGCTTGCATAGATCTGCCCTAGTGGCTAGCTAGTATGGTGGTTGAGCAGCTACTAGCGGCTGCTACAGCCATCTTCTTTTTCTCTCTGACGGCCATGTCTTTCTTTCAATGTTAAGCCTGTCTCATCCATCACAACAGAGACTGCACTTCCCACTCAGTTGGCGGCTGCCTGGCAATGCTCACGTCGACAGCTATGCAACAATCCCATTCTACTTAGTTCCCAAAGCCGTCTCTTCTGCAAGCTAAGTCCACAATCTTCCTGCATTCTATCGCACCTTTGCAATTGTTCTCGGCTACTTGGCTGTCGGTCTGTGCTTCTGATTCCTTCACCCGCATGCATCACTCTACTGGTTACCTAGCCTCCACATCCATCTCGCGGCTTGTCTGCAACCCGATCTAGCTTTGGCTCCCCTAGCTCCGAGATGTCCCCCGATATATTGGTCGCGTCACTGTCTCAACAGCCTCCCGACATGACTTTCACGCAGCTACTACCCTCCTGACAGCCACTGGTGGTGCCTACGCAGTCTGTTGCTAGTTCGTGTTGCCTCTACCCAACTTACACAACCCAATTTCCTCCTTTCGAGTAGCCAAGACTAAACCTCAGGTCTGGCGCCAACAGCTCCACGATCTCCAGCGATCTCCCTGCGAGCCCGATCCAATGGCCTCTCGACCCCTTCCCCATGGATCTCCAGTCCAATCGAGACCACGGCCACGACTTCCGCTTGCACCCAGATCATGCAACTCTGCCTCAAAAGATACCACGACTTGTCGCCCAGCTAATCCACTCAATCGTACAATGATACGGCGTTCGTACGACCTGTACCGTGTTCGTATAGTACTTCTCTAATTTTTTTCTTCCTCTCGTAAATCTTGCCAACCCATCAAATGTGATTTACTTCAAACCGAAGCTGGCTCTAATACCATGTTGATTTTCTTAGATCTAGACCCAATTTATCAGCTCGAAAAATCTACACAAGTATTACACTAGATCTACAACAAAAATGCAATGGAAAAACTCAAGAAACCAATCACACATTTAACAATGGATTTACCCTGGAAACCCCCAGCTGGGGAAAAACCAACCAACAGAACCCTCGTGCTCTCTCCCTAGGAAAATGGCCCACTGAGGAAAATACAATGACAAAAGCTATCAAACCTCAAGATCAGTCCTTCGATCTTGCTGATTACTAACTCTCACTGCCCCTTGATCCAAGCCTCGAACCTTGCCCAGCACACTTCATTGAATGTCCTCCAACTACTGTGTGACTATTGTCTTTGTTCTCTCTCCTTCCTCTCACTTAGGTTGCCTTTTATACTATTACAATATCCAAATACTTGGGGCCAATACCATGGACCACCAAATACCATGGGCCCTCACTTTACATAAAGTAATTACAAAATAACATTCACTTTAATAATTCACTTAACTAAAGTGAAACTCCTAAGTTTGAGAGGTCTCCTGGATGACACCTGCATGCCAAACACTTAGCCTATGCAGAAGTACCTGTCACCCTTTGTTTTCCATGTTTAAGTATTTCTCGCTTATTTAATAATTATAACCATTTTTATTCACTCGGAAGAAAAAGAGATAAATAATATTTTCGTAAATATAAACATGCATATTCACTTATTAGTTATTATTTATTTTATTCATATGATATTTATATTCTCAATATTTATTTTAAGAACAATGCAAGCACCAAATACTTATCTAAGGGTACACTAGCTCACTCGAAATAGAGGAAAATCCCGTGGTTGCTTCGCACGACATGTCAGGTCTTGAGCTCACCCTAACCTCATATACGTGGTAACCCCCACATGTGCCCAACATGGAAAAATACACCTCTCGTACATGGCCTCTCCCATAACCCCACTCTCTTCCTTGTGGAAAACATCCTCCAATGTCCCTCTCCAACCAAATAATTCATTTTAAATAGTATGTAAGGGTCCAATACCAAAAAGTAACAACCCTTTACTTTTACATCATAACTTTTCATTATTACACAATTACTTTTTACCTTTTTAGATGAAGATTCATGTAATGATGAAAACGAGATAATGATGGATAGAAACTTTCAATAGAGATTGGTAACTCCCCATCTACCTATCGGTTGGACAAAAGATCAATCTGTATGTTACAATCGGATCGTGCCATGTATAGTTAGAATTAAAAGTGTGATTTGTTACATTATTAACTCAAATAATTGAAGGATCTTTTACATGGATCTTTGATCCATCTAAAGCTCTATTTCCAAATAGGTTAAAAACCTCCCCTACGAATACCATCCATCCAAGATGGATGAGTTCATGTATGGCAAACTTCATATATTTTATGTTCCCATTTTAGAGTATATTGCTCCACTTCTTTCCATTAAAACAAATGCTCGTTAGAGTATTTTGGATCAAGTAAAGTTGTTGTCTTTCTTTCTCAAGAACCAGGAGAGGAATTTGCAATTCTAAATATTTATGGGCCTTATGCAAACATAGTGGGATATTGGGACAAAATCTTTACAATGGGTTTGTTGAGGCAAGGGAATATTATATTCGGAGGGAATCTAAATTTCACCATGAGTAGAGCTACAATCTAGGGACCTAAAACTCATGACACTTTGTGAAACTATTTCTTTGAAAATTGGAAAAAGTCAATTAGATGTGGAACCTGTCAAACTTTTTCCTATAAAAAATTTGATGTAGGTGTTGATAGAATTGCTAAGAGAACTGATAGCATTTTACTTTCTGAAGCTATTATGACCAGTCATATCAAGTTTAAGCACTAGGGGAAGATTCTGATCATTTCTTGGTTTTTCTGGAGTTAGCAAAGAAAGGAAGAAAACACCCTAGGCCTTCCAAATTCAATCTAGCTCGGTTGGAGGAGAATTTATTCCATTAATTAAGAGAAGTGGGTTCCTTTTAATGGCTCACTTAGGGAATCTACCAGTATTCAATTTGAATCAAATTTGTAAAGGATAAAACAAACAATTGCAAAATGGGCCCACCAAAAGAGGGTTAAGGATGATTAGGATCTTATCTCTTTAGAAATCCAACTAGAGGCTCTAAATAACAAGGAGACTGCAAGATATTTTGATGAAGCCTTTAAATTCCAAGTGAGGGTTTCGAACAATAAAAAAGGAAATTCGAGAGGGCTTTAGGGCTCTCAAAAGGTGACGAGAATACCAAATATTTCCATGAATATGCTAATCATCAAAAAAATGTGAATGAATACTAAATGGGAGATCAGAAAGGATGATGGTTCTTCAACTACATGTTTTCAAGATATTACTAAGCACAGGGTGGATTACTTTGAAGGCATTTATAAAAAAGATAGTAGGGCTTCAACAGGTAAGTTGGTAAGAATGACTTCATTTTTCCTAATTTTGGAGAAGAAGAGGGATAATGCGAGACTATTAAAGGAAGTCTCAAAAGATGAGCTCCTACAAGTGAAGCATAGTTTCGAGAAGGACAAATTTTTTGGGTCAAATGGGTGGAGAACTAAATTTTTCTAAGATGTTCTACAATTATCGAGGATGATTTGCTAAGGGTTATTGAAGAGTCTCGATCAACTAGGAAGATGCTAGCTACTTTTAGCTCCACTTCCAATGCTCTCATTCCAAAGATAGATAATCCAAGCTCTTTCGAGAAGTACATAGCCATTTCTTTATGCATTTGTATATATAAGATTATAGCTAAGATAAAAGCATTACAAGTGAAAAGCTACTATCTAAGTCTATATAAAAAGAGTAGTTTGGGTTCCTACTGGGGAGGGAAATTCTTGAGGCAATAGGGGTAGACCAAGAAGTGCTACATTTTATCCACACCAAAAAACTATTAGCTATGGTGGTGAAATTGGGCATGCCCATGGCTTATGACCGAGTAAGTTGGTTGTATTTGAGATTGATGCTTATCCACTTGGGGTTTGTGTTCATTTTGTGAAATGGATGATATGTTGTGTATCCACAGTGTCTTTTATTGTTCTTATCAACGGTTCAAATTTGAGTTTTTAAGACCATGAAGGGATCACGAGTATGCGTGACCTTTATCCCCACTCTTGTTCCTAATTGTAGCATAGAAATTGAGCAGGACACTCCTAGAGGCAAGAAAGATCGAAACCTTTAAAGGTATTAAGTTACGGAAATCTCTATTTTTGTCCCATCTTCTCTTTGTCGATGACATACTTTTATCTTGTGATGGGTAGAGAAGAGATGCTCTTAAGTTAAAGAGCCAAGAAGGCTGAGGGACTTGTGTGTGTTCACTCTAACCTTCACCTTCTATCACACCAAAAGGATGAATACAAATCAAGGCCCACCAAACTATGGGATCTAGAATTAGAGTTGGTTGACTTAGATATGGCATTGAGTGCCATGTCTCATCTTAATTTGTTTGATGAGGAGGCACCAACAATTGCATCTTCTAGTGGACATGACAACAATGTTACTAGTTTTGGAAAGGATGAACATGATGATGAATTATGAATATGATAGTAGGTTTCCCTTTGTAAAAAAATTAGAGTTTGCATAGTATCATGTGACATGTATGATTGATGATATTAGATAGTCGTGTCAAGTGATGATGATGATGTACAATGATCATATTATGATGATTATAATGACAACGATATATATATATATTATTGAAAAAAACTTACTCACAGAATAACATAGACGGTCCCATATCATTATAGCTCACTGCCCATTACACAATAGAGTTTTATAACCCAAATCCAAAACTACCCTTATCGAGATTATAATCCTACTTACAGAGAGGTCAAGAAAAGAACTTACTTAAATGACAAACTTGGAGCCAAAGAAATGGAAATATGCTAGAGGAACCACAAAGAAGACTTGTAGATCTGGAAATGGTTTGGCAGCAAGAAGAGTGCTCGCATCTATAAGGCTAGCTTCAACTCTTAGGTCCATACCTACAGCCAAGTTCCGACAGCAATGATCCTCCACGCCCTCAACTTTATGCTTCTCAAAAACTTTGCCAAATTCTTACACCATCCATGGAACTGCTTCTAAACTCTACCCAGCAGTTCAATCTTCAATATTCCCCGAATGCACAAAACCGACGCTGGAAGTTTCAATGTTTGTAATCTATCCTCCTTCTGCGTCATGAACTTAGGTAATATATATGCCCAAACATAATCTTCATATGTAGATCAATCACTTGGCATAAGCCTATTAATCATTTGATAGGTAAGCTCAGTTGATGACCTAGAAGGACCGAACTTGAAACGAACTGCCTTTGACAAATTTACAGGAAGGCCCAACTGGAAGTATCGTTGGAATGGACATATCTCGACTTGTAAGATGGTCTGTCATCTTCTATAGGCCTTGGATCCTCAGTATACATATGCTCTCATATGAAAAATTGTCAATTCTGAATGCACCAATAGGTTCTTGTATGGAGCCCTTATCTACTGGAAGAGCCACCCTCAACCCTTACTTGAACTAGCTCTTTCAGGACTGATTGTTTGGCTAACTTCGACAACACAATTAAACCGAGATACTTCTG
>BSBM01004349.1:0-49354 GCA_027924585.1 Larix kaempferi
AGTTCACCTAAACCGAACGAAGAAAGGTTCGGTTGATACTTCGTTCCTCAACCAACCTCAACCAACAAATAAAAGCCAAGGAACAAGGAATCCATACTTAGACTATACTTCTAATATATTTACTACACTTACCAACTACAACTCTTATACTACTTAACTCATAATCTCTTTCCTACACAGATCCTTCATTCACTATTACTAGCTTAAGAACACTTAAGCTTGTTTATCGTTTGTATTGGATTTGTTAACCACGTGTTATCTATGGGAATAGTTAAGGTCATGGATTCTAACCATGTAAGCTTGAATAGGCTTGTAACCATTGTTACCTATCTAGAATTAGTGACATAGCCCGTACTATCACTCTTATGGATATGTGTTATTCTGATATGATTAGCTATACTAGTAAGATGATCTCTATGAAACACATTGCTTTCTCCATACATGATCTTAGTAATATGAGTAATCACTGTTCCATAATGATTGGTTATGTGTTTACTGTGATTATACCACTCTTCATTGATTACGTTTGCTTTAATATATGTACTAGCTCTATCTAATAAAGCAAGAGGTTATTAGAACTAAGAGTATCATTCCCATGGAATTAGCTGAAATTACAACATGCTTAGTTAGTGTTCATAATAGGTCTCATACTACTCATAAGTAATGTGTGACAATATAATATGAACCATAGTTATACCATACATGTAGAGACTGATATCCTTTGTTTCATTATGGATATTACCCTATCCGTTACGTGTTACATTGAATACTGTGTGAAAAGGCTTGTATTCTAAGCGCCCATAGCTTTACCAGTATTACTAGTGGTATCAAGCATTAACCTAATAAAATAGTTGTAGTAATTGCACTGAGTAAATGATAGCAATCAAATGGTGTTCGTTCTATCCTGTAACCTGATAGCAAGCTGTGTCGTAATATGGTTGTTTCTATAAGCTTTAGTTACACGTGTTGTAATAGAGTTATATGAGCTTAATTACAGTAATAAAGCCAAATATAGAGCATGTTATATCATATGGAAAGTACGGCATCATCACACCCGGTTACTACTTGTTTATATTAGTATTAATATGACTGGAATCAAACCATTCTACTGAATAACCCTAATAAAGTTGGTGTGTTACTTAACTCTGATTACAAGCAAGCTGACTATTAGGGTAACTCTTATGACCTTAATCTTAATAAGGGAGATTACACATAAGCACTCAATATGGAAACACCGTAATCATGTTGGAAGCTTGGAGTAATGGAAAGCTTAACACCAGCTTCTATGAACAAGCAATGGAAACAAAGCCTCACACAGAACACGATAATCACATAAGTAAACACTACATAACCTATCTGGTATTATGTGATAGTAATTCAGACTGCTTATGTATAAGTAATACTAAAACCCTATCTCTAGTACAATGATTACTATAGAACTTTGTTTATTATGGTATAACAATTAGCTAATATGGAACTACACTAGTTACTATGATTTAAAAGCTATTAGCTCTTCATTAAAGCTTGAATATGATAAGCTCTATTATAACCATAAGATAAGCTTATAACATGCTATTAATTACACATAATACGTAAGATCCAATCCATGTCTTATTCCCATTGAACACATGAAGCTTACAAGGTTATGGTGAAGTAAGTTATTAGTTAGAGTGAATCAATTGAGGTCATTGGTTTCCACTATTCATAAGCTCTGATCAGTGTCAAGCTTATAGTCATATGTTATTATTCAATGTACTGTACTATTCCCATATGTTTGATCATTTGAGGTAATATGAGCTCTTTGTACTATGTTTTATTTTAGTATTATGTTTGGTTTACTGTTCCAAGTAATCACATAAGTAATGATGATTTATTTGATACAAGTACTGCCATTTATAATATAAGATGTAGTCCAGTTTCCTTATTCAATTGTAAATCTCATTGGTTAACTACTACACTTAATTAGGGAAAAGCTTGCAAGTATAGGTAGAGTATAATAAAGCTCTCTTAGATTCAATGGGATTAGTTATACCAAAATAGCCCTACCCAAGTAGTTGTAAGCTTATTTACCGCTGAATATGGAGAATACCATATGAATAAGGAAAGGCAGGATACATACTACGATACAGGGTGGTTGGTTATTCATATATAGCAACATATGGCAATAAAGCTCTTACTTCAAGTAGTAGCCTATACTTTACACCCAAACCAAGAATGGCAATGAGATATAAAGGTTAATGATGTAACCATAATCAAGCTTGATTACCTTAGCATCATAGACCGTAATTACGCCTGTAATAGTAAGCACTCCATCTAATTATGATGAAACACTTGACTTCCATTTACACTAAGCTTAGATAGGGTCATTGCTTTCCACTATTAACTCAAGCTATAGGTAGTTTGTTCACCTTTTATAGCCCATTCCCTATGTGTGTCATGTCTATTTGCTTATATTCCCATACTCATACCCTTTCGAGTATTGATATAACTATGATTTGGCTTTCCATAGTTTATACTAAGAGGTACCTATCTCTGATAGTAGGGATTGGATTACCACCTTCCAAAAGAGGGACCAATCTTCCATGTTGTAGTTGGAATAAGCTAACCAAGTGGAGAAGCTAGTCATATATTATGGAAAGGATGTAGTATTCCCATTACATGCCTAATTGATTCCGTACAAGTATGAGATTGGCCGGTGACTAAGGTAAATCGACATAGTTGCTACGTATCAAAGGCAGCTTAGTCTATGTCACTATATTAGTAGAGATCTACGTGTTTTACTATGAACATAATATATATGTGATATCAGGTAAATCTACAGGCACGTAATTCCATAAGCTTAGATATGCGTATAATCTGAGTGAATAGTGGAACCAAAGCCTTATCCTACTATGTTCGATTGAGGTTAAGCTTATCACCATATCTACCTAAGATATATGTACGAGGTTATGCAGAGTGATTCAACCCCATTAAGTAGGCAGTGTAATCGCTTCCCCTTTATTCCCTATGTTATAGGTCACCAGTGAATCTAATACTGCTACTTGGAATGTGGTCTATATATATTATAAGAGTAGTAAACCCAATGGGATTTATACTATGGGCACCATAACAATTTTGTTTGATCTCTTTTTCTTGGGGATGAAGCCAGTCCCTTAATTCTGGGAGCTTCGGGCACTTATTGGTAGCGTGGTTGGGTAGGTCGCAAAGAGCACAAGGAGGGACAATCCTAGTGGTGCGGTGGTTGAAGTGGCCATAGCCGGCCCAGGAAAACACTAGTGCCCCCATCATTATTGGCCTTGCCCCCAGCTATATTATCTTATTTGGTTTAGGCTAAGCAACGGGTGTTTCCACTTTCACCGGAGGTGCAAATTTGGCGATATGGCGGGCCTCATAAAAACCCTTATTATCCATTTCCTGGCCATCTGCCAGTAGCTCTAGCACCACGGACTCAGTTACCTCCGGCTCAAGCCAACATGGTTCAACCTAATCCTCCCTTACAAGGCCAAGTCTTTGTTCAGCAAGCTGCGCCCAACAAGAAAAATACGGAACACTAAGAAGAATAAAAAGTGAAATAATAAGGTTCAAAACCAGAATTAACATGTAGGGGGCAATCCTCCTAATAAGCCTGCTTATGCTGGGGACAATCATAATGCCGCAAACCAAAATTAGGATCCAAATAATCATCCTAAGCAAGGTAAGAACCCTCAACTTCGTACGAACCAAGCTTGCACCATTTGTGGTCAATACGGGCATTATATCCAGCACTACCCTCGTTTACCCAAGGTCCATCGGCTGCTGCAGGGGCTGCTATCAATACCAATCCTCCCGCAAGATAGGGGGAAAAATCCCCGGAATCCCCTGTGGCTACTCAGCCAGTAGTGTTACAAAACTAGTTTCCAGTTCAGGCGAGAGCAAAAGATAGAATAGAATAGAGGGGTCATATGAAATGAAGTGATCAAATACAAGGGAGGAGGGATACCGGAGTTGAGGAAGGGCAGGGCAGCAGCGGTGTTTGGATGGATGGTGATTCTATGTTTATGCGGGATATATTATTATGCTGTGGGTTAGTACCTGAGCTGTTGTTGCTATCCGGGACACTTCGATATTATTATCTTGTATGGAAGGAGAGCGCTTTATTCCTTTGGTTAGGATGTGCGTTGAATATGGAGCTTTGGAGGAGCTGTGGTACGGTGCTATTATCACATCTTATATTGTACGGAGTCATTTGGATATATTGTGGGTTATTGGTCGACTAGTGGGAGGTGTGTCTCCGGGATAGATGATTTCATAAATTCGAGGGACATTAAGTAACTCTTAGAGGTAGGAGGGCGAGGTGATTCAATTGGATTCTAGCAACGGATGATGAGTATTCTGCGGAGATGAGTTCCCACTGATTCATCTTCCGGGAGACGAGTTTCAACTGACCCAATCACACGTCCCCTTCATTCACAATCTTTCGGCCCCTTCATTACCATCGTTAGTACCGATCATACCCGTTTTCGTCCCCCTCATTCACAATAGCACACACCCCTTCGTTCACTTATCATCTCCCGAGTCCCCATCTAATGTCCCAATATGATCCAATCTCAATACCCAGCGAAGATTTATCTCCCCATGTTCTCTACCCTTTCAACTCTTCCCTTGGCCTTTCCACCTCACAGAGCTTATCATTGACGGGAGCCGCTAGTCGCAGCAGGTGTGGATGCAATCCATGTCGGTATTCCATGCCAAGGTTCAATGCCAGGTTTCAGTTCATGCACTAAATCCAAGAGCCAATCCAATAAATAGTCGATGCGTGTCGATGCAGTCAAGGCTGGTAATCTCTGGTAGGCGAGCCCAGGAGTCTTAGGAGATCCAGGTTTTGATGTCGATGCTTAGCTTTCTTTCTACTTGAATCTCTATCACTCCCCATAGAGGTATCTAAGCCACCCATGTTCTCCACCCTATTACTTACAACTAATTGAAATAGGGGGAATTGGGTATGAAGCAACAACATATTTGTAATAGCAAACGTCTAAGTGCCGTACCAAGTAAGTCCTTCCAAGATCGCCTGGCTGTAGTGAATCCAAAGGGCAGTTACAAAAATCCAACAACTACTTGACTTTCAACTTCACTTCATTCTGTAGACTGAACCAAGTACTACTTCAACCCATGCAATAGGAAGGCTTTTAGCAAAGTGACAAGAACTCAATTTTGTTCGATAGGTAACTCAATTAATTAGTAATTATCCCCACGCCTTGGGCCTGAGCGCCTGAATCCGAGAGTTAGTTAAGGAGCGAAGGACATTAATTCGCTCTTATAAGTACGAGAACGAGAGACGAGCCGCAAAGAATCAGACGCTGGGAGATCAATAAGGTTTTACTCTTGTCGAACAAAGTAAGGCTAATCTCTCTCTATGTCTTGTCCTTTTATGAATGAAATGACTAATTTTCTCTCCATGTTTTGTCCTTTTGTAGAGTTTTCTTTAAATAGGGATACAAATAATACAAACTATCACTAGACACTCGCTTTCACCACGACCTGCACTCACAAGGATTGATTGGGCTAATAAGAAAGCTACTTCAACTGCGGCTGATAAAACTAGTGCTGATGGGAAGGCTGGAACTCCAACTGCTGGGATTGTTACTTATTCTATTGTTGGTGAAACTGGTTATGCTGGAAATTCTGATACTGCTGCTTCTGGAATCCTTAGTTGCTAGGCACTTTGACCTTTGCTATTTACTTTATGAAGCCTACTTGCTTTATTGAAGTGTTTCCTACTCTAATCACTCCACCTGTTACACAACACTCCTAAGTCGGCAAGCCTCCTCACCTATCATTCGGCATAATACAACTACGCTTAACAATATCGATTATGTATTCCTTATCAATTATTACTTACCTAGGTATTAGTCTTTCCTTAGAAAATGATGTATGTACGCAGTGGATTGGACGTTTATGAGTTCAATTACTAATGTTATATCTATTCATTGTACGTTTATTAGTTCAATTACTAATTATATCCCTATTCATTGTCCTTCCCCTCGTACCTCAGGAAAGTCCCTCCGGGTCGTTTATTAGGCAAATGGATAATGTTCTATCTATTAATTGTACGTTTATTATTAAAGTGGATAATAATGTATAGTTATATTATACGTTTATTCTTAAAGTGGATAATGTTCTATGCGTTTATTATACGTTTCTTATTCAAATGGATAATTTCCAAGAGCAAAAGGATTGGCGGAAGTAGTTCCAGCAGTAATAAAATAAGGATTCCCAGCAGCTGCACAAGGAGCAGCATTCCCAGCCTTTCTTGTTTCACCAGCCTCCTAATTTCAATCCCTGGAAAAGCCTTAATAAAGCTAGAAGGCATATTTCAAAGCATACTCAGAAGCCATTTGCGCGCTCTCTAATGCGATTTTACTTACTAGATGATGTTCACTACCCCTTCTATGGAATTTGCACCAATTGCAAAGCCTTAAAGACAAATCCAACTTCTTACATGAAATTGTCCCTTCCTATAGTATGCTATGTAGAAGAGGAATCCCTTTAATGTGTGGCACTCTCACCATACAATCTGCTCACTAAGGCAATTGTGTGTCTGTAAGGTTCCCTTAGATTTGAAACAGGGTATATCTCTAGCTTGAAACTGCTTTTCCTCACCCCACCAACTACTGGTAATTTCATGATTATTGTTGTCGCAGATAGAAGCATGAAATAATGGAGTTACCTGAATCTAGCTTGAAAGAGGCTTCCCCGACTCCTTTTACTGCATGCTTGGAATTGTCTCCAAGCTCCACCTGAAGAGATGAATCCTTCTCTATAAAATCTGTAAGATAACTTCTGTAACCTGTCATGTGCTTAGAAGCACCACTGTCCACTAGCCAAATAGAACTCCCTTGAGTGATTGATGGTACCTGTAAGAGCTGATACAAAGACATACTCATCATCTGATACTCCCTTTGTATTCTTATGAGGTGAAGGTTCATCCATGTCTGCTACATGTGCATTATGTTTTTGCTCTTTCCTTTCCCTTGAGAACACTGGTAAGCAAAGTGTCCCAACTTCCGACAGTTTCAACATTGGATCTTGAAGAAATCCTTCTTGTGATCTGGTACAGGTCTTCTATAATTGTTATTATTACTGGAACTCCCTCTTCCTCTCCTTGCATGAGCAGCAAGAGCTTGATTCTCTTCGTCATTCGTCTTCTGCATCTTGGATACTAACCTTGCTTATTTTTGGACACAGTCAGTCCACAACTTGTCAAATTTGGGCAATTTCCTTCTTGCACAAATTCCCTGAACAAGCGAATCCAAAGAAGAGGGAAACTCATTTATAGTGGTAGTCACTAGTTCCGCATCTTCACTGTATCTCCAATAGCTGCAAGTTTCTCTTTGATCTGATAAACCCCCATTAAGTACGTGGAAACTTAATCTGACTTATTCATCATCACGTTTCTAAGTTGATGCCTTAATGTCAACTTTCTGCCGGTGTTCTTGCTTTCATACAATCTGGTTAAGGCATAAAACCTTTACTTTGGAGTCTTCAATTCTGACACATGAGGAATCAAGTGATCCTTGATTTAATCTGACAATAAATATCCTTTTAGCCTTGATTTCATTCTTCTTGTGTCTTGCTTTGGCCTCTTCATCTTTTGGTTCTGGGATGACTTGCATGACATGATCTATCTAATAGGTCATTCTCTTCCAGAATCAGAAGAATTCTGTGTTTCCATGATCTGAAGTTGGCTGATCCATCCAGCCTATCTTCAACCCTTAGACTGGTAGACATCTTCGCTGCATAAACCCCTAGAACCCTGAAAATCCCCAAAAATGAAATGAAAGGTCTCCAAAAAGTAAACGCTAGGTTTTAGAAAGATGCGCTAGGTAAATTGCCATCAAAGAAAGATGGCAGTCCCTTCTTAATGATCATCTGTAGTATATTCTTTACTTCCTTTACATGTGAAAACCAAGCACTCCCTTTTGTTAGCAGCTGCTTGGCTCAACCTTTGCTTTAACAAAATTTTGTTGACTTTAGTAACCGTAGCAGTCCTGTTTCCAATGCTGCCAAGTCTTCTTTTGTCGCAATATTGAAGTATCTCCATAGGACTTGAGCTCTAGCTGGTTTCTATTCGAGCTCTTTATTCATATGCTCAACCTCTACTCTTACCTGATAAACTAGTTAGTATCCTCTTGGAGTGTCACCAGTTTGTAGTAACTACATTAATGGCCTTATCCCATAGTAAGCACCTAGATCCTTGGTTGCTGGCTTACAACTGTTGTAGGTCATTGTATTGGTGTTCCCAACCAGTCACCGTTTCATTCACATCTGCAATCATAGTAGCTTGTTCATTAACAGACTCTCTCAAGGTTTCTATATCCTTGGGATTAGTTATAGTAAGTTATTATTCTTTATTACGTGTGAGGTAATGTGATAGAACAGTATCACTTATAAGATATAAGTATAACATAGGGATAATACACACCTATGACTAGTATTACAGCTTAGAGCTTAAGCTTATATGAAATCAGTGTTATTACACTGCTTATAAGATCACAGAAGCATTGCCATAGATACTAGTTATCTAGTTATTTGGTTAACTCAATGGTATTACTTCCCTTAATAACATAGTTGAGCTTATAGGTTCAATCCCTATACATTAATCATAGCTCTTTTGCATAATAAATACTAGTAAGAGAAGAGCTTATACAAGAAGTGAGCTTACAGTGTTACTAATACGTATGTGTTCTGCTTTGAATAAAGTACATAATAATTACTATTACATACGAGTCAATAGTAGTATAATTACTTATGTGAATAACCATGATGCTTAAGTAGGATGCTGTATTACAGTGAGATCATGATTAGGCTTAGAACATGAAGAAGCCGTATATGACATAATAAAAGCTTAGATACAAGGTTAAACAGAGTGTCACTAGAACTGTTTGTGTTCACTATCTCTATTACGGGAATAGTATTGGATACTGATTACATGAATACTGAATACGTTATATGTGTTATCTATGAACCAAGTGGAATCAAAGCATATCCGTAATTATGAAACACTTGGAATACACTATGAATGAGCTTTAACTAGCTGGTAATGGAAAGGGATTGACTGAATACTCTACTGCTTTTTTACCTTAGCTTATATCGAGCTTAGCAATCATAGTAGTTAGCTAATATGACATAGTAGTCAAATCAATGGAAACCAAAAGGGCTGCTTACTTATGAATATGGGATTGGTACTATATAGATAGCTTCTATTTGGTGATATAGCTAACTTAACTTGGCTAATGTACTGCCATTAGTATAAGTAGTAGCCTTGGATATCTCATTAGGTTGACTGGTTGCCTATTCCCCCCTTATATGTGTGCTCTGAATGTTCCTGTATTCCCATAATAATGGTCATACGGAAGCATATAGCACTCAATAAGAGTCAATTAGGCAGTAATGGATGGTATTCTACATAATAAATCTAACTGCTTATCTATAACCAATGTTCTAGTTCCAGATAATAGATTAGCCTTATGAATAGATATGGCAATAACTATTCATAAAGGAGAATCTATATGGCTGGTAACTATACATGGTGTAGGGTTACTCTATTAAATAGACTCCTATGATTCCAGTCTAATAAAGATATCAAGCATATCAGTAATCAGAACTAAGCTAGTATCACTTCCATTATTTCACTGCTTAGCTAGTAGTACAGCTTATATAACTACAAGTACTTACATATATTATATATGATAGGTTACTCAATCACACTATGCTTACAAGTTGGTTCTTATCAAAGCTGCTTTTTACTTTCCCTGTCTCATACTTATCCCTTGTATCTACATAATAAAATAATATACTATATGGTGGGTTATCCCTTTCAGCCTGATTACAGCTCATAGATCTAATGAGTAGTAAGCCCATATCATATAGGGTTATTGTATTCTATTCATACCATATCCTGTTGCTTACTTTCCCTAATATAAGGTACATTTCAAATCATAGTATAAGCTTGTACTAATCTAGACTAGTAATAAGCATGTAGAGACACGTATTTCCCCTAATCTATCAAGCAATGGTAATACAGGAATCACATACGATAATCAAGCTGAGCTCGTACTAATCATATTAGTGTAATAAAGCTTCATGATCCTTGAGCTTATGATATGTGATAGTTAGTGTAATCAAAGCATGTATTATGAGTACGTTATAACCCTAATCATTCATAGTAATATAATATCCATTTTCAATCTAATGGAAATCCAACATAGAAGCTCTGTAATACATCCTGTTTTAGAGCATACATTTTATATAAGTGATAGTAATCAGTCTTTAATCATTTGTTACTAGTTCTTTATAAGAGTATACGTATTCACACATCTTGCAACTAGTTAAACTGCTTAACCAACTGGCTCTGTTATGTGGAATCATTCATCCAGCTCCTAAAACTCCTAATCTCTCGCTCGGTTGACTATGCCCCTCTATTTGTATATCAACGTAAGTAAGTATATTGATATTGGTGTGATGGCATATGTGATATGGTTGGTTGAAGTGAGATGCTTGGGTGAGGTGGATGTTGAATCTGTAGGTGGGCTGTTGTACTTGTCTAGTTGGCTTCTGGCAGAAGACTTGGCTTGGCTGGTGTTGAAGGCTTTTGGTTTGCGTACTTGTTTAGGCATAAGTTGGGGTTGGCTTTTGGCTAAAGCAAGGGCAGATAAAGCAGTATAAGCACAAGTAGTAGGTCCAGAAGTGGCACAAGCAGTTCAAGATGCAGTAGTTCCAGTCCCTTATCAATAGTATCAATAGAAAGAAGCAGGAGCAGTGTTACATCCAGGAGCAGTTCCTGGTCCAGATTCAGTTGTTGAAGCACCCGTTTAATAAGAACCACTATAGGCAAAGGCATAGGTTGGGACAGGAGCAGCACCAGTAGCAGTAGACCCAGAAGCCATGCTAGTGTGTTCCGGGTTTTTCAAATTCCTTCCAGGCGTAGTTCCAGTCCCAGTTCCATAAGCCAATGTTCCAGAATCTGATGATCGTGAGAGATTATGCTGTTCGTGATCGAGATTATTATGTTCGAGAGCGAGACCTAGCCCTTTCAGTAGTTTAAGCAAGGGAGCCTGTTGATTAAACAGTACCCGGCCTAGCCATTGATTCAGTAAACTCTGTTGATTCGGTTGATTCATATAAGTAACAAAGACAAGGACACGGGCAGCTAGAGCAGAGGTCTAGGCGGTAGAAGCAAAGGCAGATGCAAAGACCGGTTTAAGCACCACCACTATAAGCACCTTCATCACCAACACCAGCAGTAGAAGTATCACCCGGTGAACCAGTCTCAGTACCAATAGTTTAAGAAAAAGCATTACCCCCAGTTTCACCAGCATTTCCATCAGAAGTTGAGCACGATAAGGAGATATATCTTATTCTGGCTACGTTAAGCGGCTTGAATATATGATATCTCAGTGCTCATATATTATGGCTAGATTAAGAATTAGGAGCCACACACCTCAACAACCTAGCTAGGAGAGAGATCTTTAAGGCTCAATATGGGGAGCCACCTCCTAAGATCGTAATTGTGAGAGAAGGAAATTAAGCAGTCATGGCACATCTAACGGCTTGAATATATGATATCTCCAGTCATAACCTATAGCGGGGTTTAATATCTGATATCTGGTACACTACTTAAGACCTCATGAATGAATTATTACTTGCCTAGGATAAGCTAAGAGTGCAATAACCAACACAACCAGAAGGAGGTAAGATAATGTCCCAGCATTTCCCGGCGGAGTCTAACTAGCAGCAGTCCCCGGAGTTATTCCAAGAGCATTCCAAGTATTATCATTCCAAGCATCATCAGTTGAAACGGGATTACCAGCCTCAGTTCCAGAATCAGCAGGTTTTACTAGTTATGGTAATGGGTCATGGGGAACTCGCCATATGGGGAATATCATAGCCTATCTCTTATCTCTGCCTGTTTTATATGAGTATCTGGCCTATTATATCCTATCTGGGTGGGGTCCAAAGAATAGATCAACCCGAGGAAATAAGGTCCAGTTGCTCGCCTCATGAGGAATAAGTTGGGCCAAGGGAATATGAAATAAGTTGGGCCAAAGAGTAGGCAAACCGCTCTATACTTTACCACACCCGGATTCCTGCTAAGTGGTTGGGATACTTCTAGAGCAGCTAACGAGGGGAGACGCCTGGAGAGATAACCCTGAATAAATGCTATTAGGATGAGAAAACACTAAAGCAGCTATATAGGGGAAACGCCTAGAGAGAGATAGTACTGAATAAATGCTATTAGGGTAGGCCAGTAATAAAGCAGCTATCCATGGGAAATGCTATGGGAGATAACCTTAAGTACACTTTAGAGCTAGACCGGGCAGAGCTGAGCTAGACCTATAGAGCTAGACCTATAGATAGAGCTTTAAGACCTACGCTTCTGTCAATAAGAAATATCCTTCCTGAACGTACCACTGCACATTAACCATATCACAGTCTCACGGTCTAAGGTCTCTGGTACACAGCCTTCCTGCCATTCCTGGGCATACCTTTCCCGGGCATACCACCTTCCTGCCTGAGTAAACCTTCCTGCCTGGGTAAACCTTAATACAGGCTTATCATACTGGCTCATCATATTGGCTCTGTTCCCGACCCTGTTCCGATTCTACGGTGGAAAGTAATTTAGTCCAGTCTCAGTCCTTTAGTCCACATCCACCGGTCACTGCACTTCTCGTGACTCTTCTTTCCACTGCACTTCTTCCCACACCTTCCACATTTCTCGATCTTTCTGGTTCCTCCATGTCCGTCCACTTATCGTGGGCGGGCTTTTATATAGAATTGGGTAAAGTGAACAGTTATAGGTGGGTCACTCCTCCTTAGAGTGGGTCACTCGACACCGAACCAGGGATAGGTCCCGAACCCAGGCAAGCCCGAATCCCAAACGAGGGAATTGAACCAGACCGAACGGGTGTCAATTGAGCGGAATAAGAGCGATAGGGCGGAAGCGGAAAGCCAATTAAAACCTGCTCTTAAACGCCTTTGTTAATTGCCTTACCCTTGCCTTTAGATGGTTTATCCTTTCCAATTGGTTTAATTTACTGCATTACAGAACTGGTCACAATCGGTGTCATACAATCTCGCTTACAATCTCGACTGGACAGAACTAGGGTGTTCATGTCCGTACAGAAATAAAAATAATAGCTCATCGGCCTCCGGAAGAACAGTAATAAAGAGACAGATATCGCTCATATCGCTTATTAGAGAGGATCGGTAAAAACTAGTATTAGAGAGAGAGGATCAGTAATGACTAGTCTGAGTTGTTTCCCGTAGGGGATATATGGGTTCTCCCTACAGGGCGGCAATATTGAATGGAAATGGTTCCCGTAGAGGCTAGTAATACGAACAGCTTCTTTCACCCTATAGCCAATTACTTAAGCTACTAATTAGGCTAATACGGTTATAAAATGCATCAGTACGAATGCTGGCGGTGCCTTCTCCATCTTTAGCTCTTAATCTTTAAGGCCAGTGAAAATAATCCATCCTTCTCCTTTCATGTCCAGCCCAGTCCCCTTCATCTCTCCGCTCTATGGCGAGTCAGAAGGCAAGAATACAATTGTACTGCAATAAGGCAAGTAAGAAGGAAAGTCATAAGGCGCCCAGACCAGAACTAATCTTTACTTCGCCCTGAAATATAGGAGGAGGAACCCTACTACTTTTTTTAGTTAAGGGGCCTTTACCCCACATTCATGCAGCTACCTGTTTGGTTAGGCAATTTACTAGCCAGCCGCAATATATCCTAGCCAGCCACATACGGGTTAAAAGCTAATTGATAGAGTTACCGCTGGTGTGCTTCGGGATAGATTGATTACTCACTGTCCCTCACCAAATAAGTAACTAGAGATTCATTCTTACTTATGACTTGCCACACTCTCGCCTTGCCTCGCCTCATGACTTGCGGACCTCCGCCTCGCCTTGCCTCATGACTTGCCACACTCTTGCCTATCCCCCTCGTTTATACCAGTTATAAGCGCTTGCTATCATAGTAATTGCTGCTATCGATCGAGATCCCTTTCCCGGCCCTAACGATCTCCCTCCATCCTACCAATCGATATTGCAGGAAATATTCTGTCGAATAATAAAGATATATAGATGGATTATTATATACGTCATACGAATAAGAAAGATATCATTAATTCCTCTCCCTATTGCCTTCGATATATAGGAATTTCTCGCTTGTCCGGGCCTCTGTTCAACTCCCCCAACCCCCAAGCAGTTCCTTTCCCCCACCAGCATTTTCTTGGGTTATGGGCTTCAAGGAGTAGGAGCGTGCTATAGATACACCACACTTCCTTGCTTACCGATTTATCTAAGCTTACCAATGGTTTCCTTCCTGTGCTGGGGTTGGAGAGATATAAAGTTTCATTCGTTCGATTGGGAGATATATATCTTTCGGCTCTATAGCGCGCTAGTGTGCAATTTCCTTCCTGTGCTAGAGAGAGTAATTATAAGCGTACCGATAGGCTTCCAATAGGCTTCCAATAGGCTTTCGATAGGCTTTCCATCTAAGACATACGAGTGAGAGACATACTGATACTAAGAATGTTGGTACCAGCTGGTAAAAGAGAGGGAGAGAGGTGTGGGTGGGGTTAAAAGCGTAATGCTTTCTATATGTGCATGTGGTTTCGAAAAACACGTATACATTCTTTGATGGGAGTTCCTTCTGCTGTAAAGAGCTGATCAAGTCTTCGGAGTGGGTGTGAATGGGTGTGAGGTCAGGCTTTACCTTCCAATCAATCAAAATCTTACTTATATTGCCTCATGAACTGATGAGCTACAGGAGGGATCTATGAATTGAGGAGGCTCAAGGGAATTTGGAGTAATGTCACCCCATGATTGCACTAGGGAGAGTGCACCAAAGGATTCTGATATAGCCTTGGGTTTTGGAGGAGGTGTAGCGTTGGTAAGCAGAGGAGGGAGAGCTTGGCTTGAAGAAGTATCAAGTTGGGATGTAACATTTTGTTTACAGGTAGTGCATCATTGATATGTCTAAATTTTGGGGATATTGTGAGCCTTTATCAAGAGAAGCAGAGTTATTTCTTCGAAGGACTCGACATTCATATGTGCTATGAGTGTTGCACTTATGGTACTTGCACCGCTTTTTTTCACTAGGGCAAGGGTTTCTACTGTAGGGTATATTTAATAACTAGGGTGTACTAAATATACTTGCTTAAGGGTTGCATGACTTAAGTAACAGACAAAGAGAGAACATGGAAAAAGAACAAGCTAACATTTAACCATTTTCATTGTGTACCTCATGCAAGTGAAATAAATTGTACAAGCGTACATTCAATCAACAAGTGCACAAGATAGTAAAGAATTTTCATAATTTTATTATACCAATGGGAAGGCAAACTTACAACAACACCTTTATGGCAATGGAGAAGCTAGATGGGCTCCAAGATTACCAGGGTCCTTTACTCCTTGTTTGCTCCAATCTATGGTTAAAATCCGGCAGCATAACCTTGCTTTCTAGTATGGATATGGCAAGAGACCTCAATGGTTGTATTTATAAGTGAAAGGGTGGACCTTCTAATGAGCTAGCTTCAATGTGAATAATCCCAACTCATAAAGAGCTAATGGAAGAATCAAACTTATAGGCAAGAGTTTGACTTGGCTCAAGCTGATAGACTGAGGTCACATGATGGATGACATGAGGGCTAATGATACCGGAGTGATTCTTCCGACTGAGGCAAGTAATAACAGGTTGTTAACAGATACCTAGGTATTTGTGATTAGTTGCATGAATACTTATCTTGGGAGATGGAGACATTCCCCGCACCTATTGGGTGTAGGTACATAAGGCTCCAGAGGAGGGGAGCTTTTTGAAGTAAGGCTGGAGGTTCAACTTGGGGAACTTGTTGAGGAGGGAAATGTATCTTAAGGGAGTATTTCACTTTGGTGAATTCTCTAATTATTCTCTCTTCAAATTTTAACATGTATGGCATGATTTATTAAAATGTTCTACATGAGATAGGTGGTGTCATGTTTACATGGTTAGAAGGAGGGGGACAAGTTGTATTATAAACTTGGTTGGGAACAATAAAGGGGCCTCATGTTGGGAGGAAGTGGTAAGCATCCTCCATGGTAAACTTAGTTAACATAGTACGAGGTTGGTCCTTCTATGTTTAAGGCTAGGTTGGAATTGTTGTATGAGTACTTATATGACTACTAGGAAGCATACTAAGAACACTCATATGGGTGAGATGGGATAGGTTCAATATGTTTTGAGGATAGAGTTCATTGACCCCAAGATGCAGGGAACTAGGGAAAATAAAGATAGAAAGAGGATAAGAATAATACTCCATAGTACAAGGAACAAGGGAAAAGAGATAAGAGATAAGGAAGGTGACGCACCGTTGTTCATGCTTGCATGTATGATGGTCAAGCCTGTCACTTTTATTTAATAAGTGGGACCTATTGCGATGGGCTTATAGAGGGTAAAATGCATGTTTCTTTCTTGTGGCTACAATGCTTATGTTTACTCAATTTTAAGGTGCGTAGCTCGTTGGTTGGGTGGGAATAGATAAGAAGAAGAAACAAGGGAGGGGAAGGATTTTACCAAATATAGAAGTAAGGTCCTCAAACACCCCCCCCATAGGCCGCCTTTATGCTGGAGAATTTACCATATTATAAGGCCAGGTTTATAGAGAAGGATTTACCAGTCGCTCACTAAGCAAAACCAGCCATCGTAGGTATAATCCCTCGGGTTCAGGGCCTTTTCCCGCTACCAGATATTTGAAAAAGTACCCTAGTAATTCCAATAAGTCGCCCATTATTCGCTTTACCAGGTAATCAATTTGGTCATACTGCGAGATTGACTGAAAATGCACAAAATCAAGGGTTATTGGGAACTCGTACGCGATCTTCCACTAAGTAACTGGTTATTGGAACAATTACATATGTAATAACGCCGTTACTTTATTGTCGAACGTCGAAGATAGAAGGTAAGGTTTCGGTGACATAGGTTTCATCTCCAATCGAGGGCTATCTTAACCTCGTATCACTAGTTCTAAGGGCGTCCACCCCCCCCTCTAACTATGTCATGTTCTCAGAGCGGTCATCTCTTCACAGCTCTCAGGGCGGGTAAATCATCCATCGCTTCCCACTATAAACTCCGCTAACCACTCTTTGGTGTAGGGGACTTCTTCAAGGGAAGGTTCATGACTCCAGGATTACGTTACCTGATTTGCTCACCTTAACATCGATGGATGGCTTCGTAGAGAGAAAACGGGCCCTTTCTTTTATTATCCTCCCAACTATCTAACTTTAGGTCGTGTATTCAGCCAAGTGCTTGTATTCGATCGTGCCCAGAAAAGACATATCGTCATTGAACGGTGAGGGTAACTGCCCCATTACTCGCCTTACGGGTAGATATGGGTATGGGACTACTAGGATCCCCTAGGCCTATATTTCCTTATATTCTTATTATTATCCGGTTAGTTCTGGCGAGACAGGTCTTTCTTGTATGCTGATTATAGCCCAGTTAGCTCTGGCGGGAAAGGGCTCATTCTCCCTAAATTATCCCGTAGGGAGCATGTTTTCACAATGATGCCTGTTTTTACGGATGCATGTTTCTACGATGATGCCTGTCTTAACGATTCAGTTATTACATCATGCCTTCAGTGATTATATTCTCTCGCCCTTCAGAAATACACATATAATAAAAACCTGCTTCCTGGGATGGGTAATCGCAAACAGGTAAGCAAATAGAAACCATAACCTGCTTACTGGGCATGTTGTATCATCTATAACTGGTAACACTGTGCTTTGCGCTATTGGTAAAGATCCTAACTTACTGACACTAACTCACTGCCTCACCTGACTGCCTCACCTGCCTAACTAACTACCTCCTGGGCATGGGAGATGAGAAACTGTTCCCGCATATAGAATATTCCTTCCTGGGCAGGTGGATCTACAACTGTTGGTAACTTATAATATCCATCCTGGGCACATGGTATTGAAACTGGTCACGTATAACACCATCCTGATCACGGGCTATCGGGACTGCTTCACTCACTGACTTACTCACTGGGCACGTGTTATCAAGAACAGGTAACACATTTAGAACGGCCTCCTTCCTGTGGACGTCAAACTGTTAACGTCGTATTGCGGGATAATAAGGGAATGTGTTAATGCGGGCGGATGGGGATTTATAATTGGGTACAGAAAGCGTAAAGTTGGATTGGGTACAAAGCGTAAAGTTGATCGGTGATTGGGTACTTTACAGGTGTCGTTGGGCATTGAATCGTTCGTCCGGTGGGACCGCCTAACCTCAAACTATGTTTTCCGTCAATCAAAGCGCAAAACTGGTCCAAAACAACTCTTCGACCACACCTTCCAACTCATCCCCAAGTTGGGTTCTGCATCTCTTTCGTCAAAAATAGGCTCTAGTTCAGAGATTTCTACTAGCTATGTATCTTGAACAGAATCTACAGCTTAATCGACTGGTTCAAGTGGATCATAAAGGGCTAAATAAAGGGCTAAATCACCAGAATAAAAAGCATAACCAAAAGAATAGACTAAGGCAACTGCTGGATCGACTGCTCAATCCGGTGGTGCTGCGCTTGGAACTGGCTCTACCTCTGCTATTGGTGCTGCTAAGTCTCTATCTCGATCCGGAAGGTATGCCGCTGAAGTGAAAGGTTATGTATCTGTCTCTGCTACCGGTGTATCAACAGATGCTACCTATAATGCCACTAGCGCTGCTGGTGGATATGCCATTGATGTGGCTGACTTTTGGCCGGGTACTGGATATGCTCAAAGTATGGATAAATATATGAAATACCTGGCTTAGATGCTGCTGGGTCTCGATCTCCAACCGGATAGGCAACTAGGTATGTTACTGGATATGATGCTCTTTATAGAAATAAAGAAATAGCTGCCACCCCTGATCCGGGAGAACAGTTCTCTTTCAACGAACTACCTATTATAGTGGCTAGCTACCTTTTATTGACAGCGGGAAGTGAGAACTCACTGTAACGGGTACTGCCCATCTGAGAAGCTGTTCCATGACTCGATAAACTTTTGCTTTTTTCTTTCATCTCAGCTGTCTGATCTGCTTCTGTCCTATGCTCTAGAAAGATGGAAACTGATCCACTTAGGCGAAGAGGACTTATCTCTAAAAGTGAGAGAGAAAGTGTTCTGCAGATGCCTTATCCACTTCTTGCTAACCAGAAGATATGATTTGACTGCTTCTTTTAAGCCAACTTGAATAGATCTTTCCAAAGGCGAGTAAAATATCTGTATTCTTTCTACGAGACATATTCCTCTGCGTGTACACAAAGGCAACTTGAACTGCTACTGCTCCTTTCTTTCAAAAAGTAGGAAGCTCTGAATTCCTCGTTAAGAAGCAAATCACTAAAGCCTCCATTCCAGGACTTTAAGAGATACCGTTTCATAACTAATTAAAGGAGTCGAACCTACTCCACCGGGATGGATACTCATTCCGATACTTGAGTCCACCTTCTATAAACTGAACGCATGCTTGCCTACTACTTTAAGAGAAGAATAAAATGAAAGATCATTACTCTTTTATAGAGCCGGACTTGCGATTGATCAAGAAACTCTGCCTTCTTAGAAAGAGCTCTTACTATTTCTGTGACAACTCAACAGAACGGCGGAAACTTACAATTGGAGGAGTGCTTACATGAATTGAAGGACTCTTCCTCCTTTCTTTCAACGGGTCATATTCTTTTTTGAACAAAGGAGAGACTGATCCGTGCTCTAGCTCTCGAAAGAGGGAAGTGGCACTCGATGGCCCATTACTGGTTTAGCGAGTCTGCCTTCCATTCCTATAGTCAAGCTAACCCGTAAAAGACTAACCAATACTCTACTCAAAGACAGGGTTAACAAACCGTTACTAACTAAAGGAAAGCTACTACTGATAGAATAAAGGAAAGCTCATACAGCTTGCTAAGAGAGAAAAGCTCATAGCTCAGACTGATGCTTACTCGGACAAATCCTACTGGAAATACAACAACTCCTAACACCACAGGTCTCTAGCCCGTGAAAAGATTCCCTCGAACGCATCCCACAGCCTATAATTGAGATCAATAGGCCATTGCTCTTAATCCGGCCTGAATGCTTGCTTCCTGATTACACCTCCTTTCTCCCGCCTTCTACTCTTGCCTTCTTCTCTTCCTTTCCTTTCCATGTCCAAATAAATCGATGTAACGCCATAAATAGCCGTCCCCCTATCTTTCCAATAAACCCTATAGTGCCTTCTTTAGGGCAATTAATTAGTTGTCGAATCGTATCTGCTTACGTAGCCAAGGCCCTAACATTTACTTATTATTACCTAAAGACGCTCGACCTTATGCTGCCACTTTGATAGGCCATAGATAACCTTCCTAGTGATGAAGCCTAGCCATCCAATTGACTCATGCCAAGTATAGCGAACGAAGCAAACTCAGACCCTTTATGCACTGGATATGAAACTGCTGAGTCAACGGGTTAAACTACTGCTGGGTCAACTCGGTTAGCTGGATCAATTGGAGCTACTGAACCTTTGGCTGGGACTGGATATGGATCTTAGGCTTAAACAACTGAATCTGCTAGGGGTGTGGGATCTCCTGCTTAAGCAACAGGATCTACTGTTACTGCTGTTGGTGCTTAAACTACTGAATATGGTACTTAGTAAACTGCTCTAGCCACCTTGAACTTGACCTTTGCCTATAGTGCTGAAACATATGCCTCATCTAATCTAGCAAGAATAAAAGACCATCCGGCCATGCCATGTATCATTTCTGGCTGTTTTGACCTTTACTATGAACCTTGACTCTGCCTACCTTACCCTTTACTTTAATGTTACCAACTACCCACCTGCTTACACAACCTCACAACTTACCTCACCCATGCCCCAGTCTATAACCGGCTTCCATTGGGTGGACCACCTTTCATACATACAACAGCATTCACAGGCAAGCTTGGAATCGCACTTGCTCAAAGGATGGACAGACTCGGGGTGGTACCACTATTAATTACTATTGTTCCAGCCGAGCCTTGCTGATACAATTCAGGAATTAGCGGGCACCCACTGGCTAGGAATAGACCTACCTTTTATGCCTCCACCTGAAAGTTACCCACCTGAAAGAACTATACTTGCTGCTTCTCCCTAGACCTGCTTCTTACTAGACGACCACTTGCTAAATGAATGCCTAGTAGGGGGACTGCTAGAGACCTCTTCTCAGGACGGCATTAAACGGCCCTTGTTCCAAACTACCTACTAACCTGAATCACCAATCTTATGACTTACCTAACTTAGGAATGTCCCAAGCAAGCCTTACAGCCTTGTACGGGCGTTCGAGAACCATTGTTTACATATTCGGGTACCACTATCGTATCGCTATTTAGACTTTGCCTTTACTTAAGAACTCTTACCAACTCCCCACCTGCTTACACAACCTCATGACTTACCTCACACCTATGCCCTCAAACTTACTCGTTGTATGGACGGCTTACCGGAGAGAGCTTTTGGACGTTCCATACAGCATTCACAGGCATCACACTTGCTTTATGAATCTTAGGAGGGACAGAGCTATTAACTACCCTTCTCTTCTTAGGACCGAATCAACCCACCCTTACCCTTGACTCTTTCTTTACTGCTTCATACTAGGAGAGGGAATCTTTACTTTCCAACCCATTCTGCCAGGAATAAGACAAGTAGGGGAGGGATGCTTCTATTAACCTTTGACCCTTCACCCGCGGTATCGTAAGCAGAAGTATATATGCCTTAGCAGGGTTTCAATTTGGAGAGGATGCTATTTATTATGGATGGAATTAGAAGGGATGCCGCTCTTGGCTTTACCTCTCCTCTGACTGCTTACTCTACTGCTGGTGGTATAACTGGGTAAAGCTAAATCGGTGAAACTGCGACCTCCTATAGTCCCGAGTTTCTCCAGTCACAAAACCAAAAGCGCATAGTTGGTAGTATTAACAGCTAAGACAGAGGCGCTACCTGTGGTTGAAGAAGCAGTTTCCGTTCGAACGGGTCCACACTCGCAGATCCAATTGCAGATCCTATAGTTCCAAAGCGGAGAGAGAGCCATAGTCCATTTCGGATCTAGTCCCAGTAGCGGGTGGTTCTATGTAGGTCATAGCCAAGGTGAAAACTGTATAGACGGTAAAGATAGCAGCATCCTCGCAAGGAGCAGGAACAAAGGTAGTAATCACAGTGAAAGATATCATTCCAGGGCCAGCTTCTCTTCTTGTTCCAACAACCCCACTACCACCTTGCCTTAATAAAGATCCAATTATGGTCCCAGGTACATATTGGGGGAATTTACCATTTTAAGGACGGAAGGCCAGGTTACATATGCCACCCTTCCACTCTCAAATTTACCAGGTGCTAAGGTGTTTAATTTCCGATACGCCCCCTCTCTTTTGTTTAGGAATGAAATCGCTCACCTGACCTAAGACCCCCACCCAATAAGTAACTTAGGAAGGAAGGACCTTAGAAACGCGCCCGAATATAGCCTCTCCAGACCACAGAGTCGTCAGGGTTTTTGCCTCCTTACTGTCTAGGGAGTAAGTTTTTTTTGCTCGCCGCTATTAGAAGACCCGGCATCCCTTCCAGTGGAGTCAGTAGATCCTGCATAAGCAGCAGTTCCGGGTATGGATATAGAAGATCGAGACCCGGCACCAAAGCAAGCAGGAGTATACGGGGCAAAAGCGAACGCATTACTAGTAGGAATAATACCCATACCCATAAGCACGAATAGCGGTACTAGCTATAGCACATATTTAAGCATACGTCGAAGAAGGACCAGATCGAGAGCTTGAAGCAGCACTACCAGTTGCTTGCTAGCTGGTGGGCCGATACGCCTATCCTTCTATTGCTAGTTGCCTACAGTAACAGGGATTGATGGTTCGCGATAGAAGGATTGAGTGAGGGATGGATGAATGACCAGATGAGTGTTCCATATGACCTTACCCAGGGCATATGCGGCTTACTCAACTTACTAAATATTTTCTTTCCTGTAGCGATCTTATCCAGTGACCTGCACTCAGTGAAAGGTTATACCCTTGATTCTCGGAACTTATAGACTTGGAACTTATAGATTTCTTCCTCACGCGGGGCCTCACGGGGCCCCTCAAAGAGAGTTACCCTCTAATGGACCATCGAAGTTTGGTTAAACTTATGAAATAAAAAAGATTACTTCAAGATCGATAGGCAAAGCTACCACAGTCAACCTCAACAAGCGTTAAATCGCGTCCAAATAGCCTTTTGAGAGCGCTCTTGGAAACACGTTCTCCGGGATAGAATAAGCAAGCTGGTTCAAGCATAATAGCATAAGTAAGATTCATACTGCTCCTACAACTAAAACTTATACGACTTATACAACACCTCCAACTTATCAACAGCTAGCTCTAATAAAACTCCAACATCATAAATATTTTACCCACTTTCAAATGGAAAGCTTGAAGAGAAATATAAGAGACTTATCCAATCAAAAAGGCCCCACCCAGGTGTCTTGTACTCTTATCTCTGTAGATATTACTGTCCTATTACACGATGAAGGGAATTTGAGATACTACCCCTATTGGCTGACACGTGCTGACTGAGAGGCGAGTCCAGGTAAACCTATTTCTTCATGGTACTACTGCAATTGAAATGGGGGGGCATTCGTAGGATCCGATTGGTCTTTATGCGATAATATGGTCTGATCATATAATCCGTTTAGAGCGTTGCTATAGCTATGTTCGGATGGCTGCGCGGCGCTAGCGATGCCTTACTCCCTCCTTCCAGAAGCCCCCCGCTTATGGCTTTGATGCGTACTTACCCGCGGGTTCAACTCCTGCTTTTGCCTCTGATGGTTATGAATAAACTTTGTTAACTTTACATCTGGTTTTGGATCTCTATCCCCCGTGGACTAAGTTCCGTCCCTGTGGACTAAGCTAATGCTACAGGTCCCCGGAACTGCTCTATCACTATCGCCCGTCCTATATATGCGCGTAGTCCCGTATAATGCAATGCCTGGATCAACCGGTTCAAGTTCATTAGCTCAGACAATTGGTGGTGCTTTCACAACTTAATATAATAATTGCAACTTCAAGTGCTTCTTTAGCTGCAGGATCCATAACTGGCTTTATAATGTAAGGGATGCTGGGCAAGCTGACAGGGATGCTTACACGAATGCTTCAATTGCTATGGGTGCTACTCTCTTTTGCATGGCCATTTCAACTTGCTTGGCCCGATATTGAAAGCACTCAGCCTTTGCATTATTAAAGAAAAGTATCAATAAGAGTGTCGCAGTTTGCAAGGAATAAACATGCATTTACTCGGAAAGCAGAGGGGGTAGAAAACACTCGCTAATTTAAGAGCACCTCCTCTAAAAACAGCAAGGGATGTAGGTATACGTGGAGATCCTTATAATATCCACTAACACTCACAAGTTGGAACACATGCACAGATGTCGTAACATTGGTACACAGCCTTATAAAGCTTAGGAAGGTCCTAGGAACACATGCAAATATCGGAGCATATAAGGAACAACAGGGATATCCAGCCGGAACACCACTTATAGGAGCTTTTGCCTTTACTGCGAAAACTTGGTAAACTGGCTATTTATTTGCTGCTACCCTTGCTTCAACCGAATTAACTGCCTCTGCCTCTGCATCATGAGTAGGAACGCGTACAGATGCTGGAACAATAGGATTTGCTGGAACACCCACTTGGAACACTAGAAAATGTTTCAACGTCCAAAAGCTATTAACTTCTAGTAACACTAGCTAACATCGGAAAAATTCTTGGAACACCAAGGAATGTAGGAACACCATTAGTGGAAACAGCAGGGAAAGACGGAACACACCTTCTTGGAACATAATTTGATATGGGAACTGCAACTTAGTCAACTGGTGGAACTGCATCTCGATATCTAACTAGCTCTCTAATAGTAACTGGGGTCGGACAGCTTCCGTTTGTATCCAAGTGATTGGTAGCTGGAGGTCTAATTACCTTAGTAGCATTGGTCTGAGGCGTAGCTTGTCCTTATGCTGGGAAAGGGCGAGATTCCCACATTGGGTTTTAGATAGGGTCGATGCTTGCGTGATATGCAGGGTATAAGGCCTCCTTCGCATTAGCTTGGGTACAGGGAGGGGTTTATAAAAACCAAACTTGCAGTTAGCAGGCTTATGCTGGCTACACAAGGTACAAGTGCAAAGAAAATGCTCGACCTGCTTGTTCATTGAAGGCTAAAAGATATGCCTTTGAAGATTCTAAACTTTTTCACAACACAAAAATGCCCGCCATATGAGGAGGCATGGGCTTCTTTAATCAATGTCAGACGATCATCAGTATCAGGCACACATAACTGATTGAGTTTGTACAGCCAACCATCATGGATGGTGTAATCCAGAAAGGGGTTTTTTATTTCGTCTATCCTGAAATAAATCCGAAGTGGGTATTAAGCTTAGAAGGAAGAAAAATGCACAAAATCCTATCAGGCCATACGGCTAGCCTGGAATGGGGCGACCGGGCACAGTATGTATTTCTGAAAAGACAGAATATTCCGGTGATCCTTGTTGTATTAGGAGATGAAGTCCCTCTCGTTTTCCGAGAGTACCCGCTATGCAAAAAGGTTTGTTCCATAATATGGAAGGATACCGCCGAGGAAAGTACATTATGGTTGGATTCCGAGAGGGTGGCAGCTACCATATTGGATTTTGCCCTCCAGTGTCATGCGATCTGTCGCAAATATGCGACTGGACCTGGCCTTTCGGAATGGCTTATGGTCTATTTATCCCGTTATGGCGTAGATCTACGGGAGCTGGAGCTTAAGTGGAAGGACTCTAAAGAAATGAGATAAGACTCTAAAGAAATGAGATAAGAAATGGGAGGGAAGGAATCTCCGTTGAAGGAGGAATCTCGAGAGGAATCCACTGTTCGTGATCCTCGCCTGGTCACCGAGGAACCGCGCGGGGCGGTGCATTCTTCTGAGGAACCAGAGAGGGTTTCCTTTCCTTCCTTTCCTCGGCGGTATAATTCCGTTCCTTCGGACGAAGATTCCAAGAAATCCCAAAGAGTACCTGGGTCCAAAGAAGACGTAAACCGGAAAAAGCTTCCGGCTTGGGAACAATGGGAAAGATCCCTGAATGCAGAAAACATCATAACTGCAGTACGGGATTTCAAGATGGGGCTAGTAGGGGAAAATATATAATATGTCTGGTTTTTACTCCTTAACTGTATGAGGCTGGTGATTGGGGTGCCACACTGGTTCGAAGATGACGAGTGGGTCCCTCGGGATAAATGGCAAAATTTATTGGAATATGACAATCTCGTGTTTGGGGTCTACAGTCACAACCAGAAATTGAACACCATAAATACCCAATAAACAAGCGGGGGTTGTTCTCATCCGAACATTACTACATTATTCCCACATAAATATTTTCTTTCTTGTTAGTATGCTGGTCTGCAATTACTTAGTATCCACCATAGGCCTTATATACCACGTAGCCTACTATACTAAGGTGCGTGCTGGTCCTTCACTTTCCGCTTCTACTGACGCACAGAAAAAATGGTATGAGTTTTAGGATATCTGCTAAACCAAACAATCCCCAACGTGGCCCAGAATAAACTGCATTACTACAGGCTTCCCCAGCCGCTTCGTACCTATATAATGCAATGCTCAATCACTTAAGGCTGCCAACAAAGGTGGCCACAGTTCGTTTATCAATGCCTGCCCAAAAAAACTACCACCTTAAAGAGTAAAGATAATATGGGCAGGAGCTACAGCCTACACACCCTCCACACTACGGCTACCACCCACTTTCCTTCCCGCGAACAAGGAGAACATAGTGTGCAAGCCGTCAACAACCACTACAAGTCCACATACACAATGTACACAACAGTGGTCCTACCATCAGATCAGAGCCCTACCTTCATCAGTTAAATTACATCCATCAGAATCTATTCCACACAGCCTTACAGCATACCATCCCAAAAGGCATATTTAAGCAATCGAAGCCCAATACTCCCATTCAGCCCACCCAGAAGTTCACAGCCAGCAATTCGACTATAGGACAAGCACGTACCGTGTCGACATATCCATCTTCAACTCATGTTTTTTTAACCACAGGATCCATCTCCCGCGCTTATACTATTTGATACAGCCAGAGCAGCTCATTATTGATTCACCTATTACAGCAGCTGGCACATATAATTCATACGCCTCATACCCATCCTTTTTTATCCTCGAAGTACACGTACACACCAGTATTCACAGCAACACGCCAGCAACACCAGGGGACATTGAAAAACAGATAACGATATAAAAAACACATATAAAATATCCATCAACGTAAGTAGTGGCTCGACTAAAAGGAGAGGAACGACATCCACGAACCAACAAACCATGTTAATTAATACTAATTACCAGAAGGACACCCCACTTAGACCTATTCCTAAGGAGCACTTACAGCAGCATACAAAAAATAGTAAATGTCATACTACGTCCGAGCATTATTAGACAACAATTCTCTGATTAGTTTCATTCTTAAACCTCAGGGGTTCCCCAAACTAATCCACAAAGGAATTTGAACTAAGTGAGAATGATAGAAACTATCTTACGGTGTGCACAAGGGTTCGAACTATGTGAGAACTCAACACACAATCAAGAGCATTACCCGGGCAGAAACTCTTCCCCGCCCGGTATGCTTCCGAATAGAATAGCACCACATATTGGGGTGAGGGAAATAAACTACACATACTTTATTTGTAGGCTCAATCAACTCATTCCTACCCCAGGTCAACAACTCATTCCCAGCCCGAATAGTCTTCTTTCTGCTTTAAGGAAATCATCTAATTTCTAACGATTGGGAAGGCACCTGAGGATTACACCTATACGCAGAAGAGACAACTGGTAACCGGGGCAGTAGACTACAAGTTGATAGAAAGTAAATTGTACAAGCTAGGAGTAGATGGAATCTTGTGCAAATGTGTTCTCATACATGAAATAAATGCAATCTTATATGAGGCACATGAGGGGATAGCTAGAGGTCATAATGCAGGAAAGGCATATTAAAAAGGTGGTGCTGCGCGAAGGATTGTGGTGGCCATCCTTGTTATAGGATGCAAAAGAATATGCTAAGCAATGTGATATCTGCTAAGGAATTAGGAAGCCCTTGATACGTGATGAGATGCCATTATTCCCTGTGGTTGCATTGGAACCTTTTGATAAATGGGTGATTTATTTTGTAGGACCTATAAATCCCCTTGTGCAGAGAGCGGGAGCACACTATATAATCATAGCCATAGAGTATTGAACACGTTGGCTGGATGGACAGTTGATGAAGGGCCTAGTTAACAGAAGTTATTTTAAACCTTACTATGCTAAGGACTACTCCATCAAACGACTTAGAATAATAGCAAATTTACTTACCAAATTGCATCAAGACTACTCATATAGCATACCTACTTGCATCTGAAAACAAATTTGCAAACTGGGCAATGCCAGGGTTGGTGTTGGACTGATCTTTCATTTTAGTTCTTCAAAATCCTTTGATTACTTCCCCATTGGAATCTCTTTCCAATAGTTGTTATAACATGTAGTGGTGCGGCCACAACTGAACATGATGCTATGAACTTCAAAGGTACTAGGAGGCTCTCAAAAAACTCCTTACTTCAATGAGATAAACAAGAGTTGGCCACTTGATTATGCCTTCCATCTTCATGGGATCAATCTTGAGTTCTTCTCCACTAGTAACATACCCCAAGTACACCAACGATTGCCAGTAAATAGACCCTAAAGATGAATTCCAAAACATCGATAAAATAAGTTATAACGTAGCTTTCCCTAAAACATTTTGATAAAACTCACATTTCTAAAAGTTTGACAGCAAATTATGTTCCCTCAGAGTATCTAACCCTGGCATTAGATGTGAGATATGCTCTTCCTAGGTAGAGCTAAAAACTAATATATCATCCAAGTACACTACTACAAATGAATCTAGTAAGGGGCATAGTACATCATTCATCAAACGCATAAATGTCGTTGGTGCATTACATAAACTATAAGGCATTACCAACCATTCATATAGAACTTGCCTTGTCTTGAAGGTAGTCTTGCAAGTGTCTTCTTCTTTAACACACACCAGATGGTATCCCTACATGAAATCCAACTTTGGTGAAAGATTTGGTGCACTGCAGCTAGTCCAACAAGTCATCAATCCTGGGAAACGGGTAACAATTCTTGAGAGTTCTCTTTTTAAGAGCTTTGTAATCAATAACAATTCTCCGAGTTCCATCCTTCTTGGGTACTATGATGATGGGTGACCGAGCAGGTGAAGTACTTGGCCTTATGACTCCTTGCTCAAACAATTGTTGCTACTACTTCTTCACTTAATCTACTTCCAATATAGGACTGTTTGTACAATACTACGTTTGGAAATGGAGAGTAAAGCAATAGTTGTATGTGCTCCACTTCCCTCTTAGGTGGCATCCCTCTAGCTCTTGGAACACTTCTTCATATGCCTGCAAAAGCTTCTCCAATTGGTGTTTCTACTCTTTTGTACATACATCTACAGATGCTTTCACTTCTACCAATTCATCTCCTTCACGATTTTTTCTCATGAAGAGTAGTATAAACTTCCTACTTGAGCTAATCAGTTTCATGGCTTGGTTAGCACTTACCAAAGAGATCTTGGATTTACCTTTGTGTGCATTAATTAGAAAAGATTTGCCATCCTTTACTAGGCAGTATACGGTTCCTCTCCTTATGAAGATTGCGTCCCCTAGGTACATGTAGGGGGTTCCAAACACTACACCACACATCAAGTGACAGCACATTCACCTCCGCTTAATCAATATAATTTGCACTAATGGCATATCTTATCTTACACTCGCAACTCTAAATCCTTATTTACCCATCCTAGTGGGTATGGACGAGGATGGTCATGTACTTCCAATCCAAGCTTACTTACTAGATCCTCTACTACGAGGTTGGCTTGTGAACAAAAGTAAAATAGAGCATCCACCTTTGTCTTCTTGACTTGAATCTTTATATGGAAGAGCTTGTTCATCTCCTTCTATTACCTATAATGGAGGTTTATCATGTTCACCTCCCTCTACACTGTAGTACAAACAATATTATCATCCACATATGAGATGCTCTCAAATTGCTTCTCCAAATCCATGCTTAACATTTTCTTATTCTTGCCTTACAATTTATTGGATTCAACTCAGGATGTAGCTTCCAACACTTGCCCTTCAGTATGACCATCTATGTTACAATGGTTACAATGGTTGTTTTGATCCTCCATTGTTGTACAGCAACATCAATCATCTTTCCCCTTTCCTTTCCACTTATTAATTCCCTCATTGAAAACACCCTGTGGATCTATTTGCTTGGAACCACTTGGTTGTCCTTTATTCTTGTCCATATTGAGATATTGTGCTTGCACAAAGGCTTCATCAATGGTCTTAGATTTAAAGAGCGTCACTTGCCTACTTAAATAATTGTGTAGACCACCCAAACACTTAATGACTACATCTAGGTTTTTGGGAGATATTCCAAACTGAATGGCTTATTTTTTTAACTCGGTAGTGTGCTCTTGAGTACTTTTTCCTTTAAGAAAGTAAAATCCCCTACAAGTTCTCCTTCTTTCTTTGCTTATAACTCCTGAAATATTCCGATGCATTAGAAGTCATTAGGCTTTTTATTCTTTCACAAATATTCCATTCCTTCCGGCCGGAGGGGGATCGTAGGTACGCGGAAAGGGGGATAAATTATCAAGGATGAAATATTTACCAAAGAGGCTATTCAAATGAAGAATCATATTAAAGAAGGCCGGAAGCCCCTAAGCCCATTCTGAAATCGTCATATCAGTTAAGATCGAAAAAGGAAACGATGGAAGAATCAGGGGTTTTGGTAGGTGGGCTAGCCATGAATCATGACACACCAAGCTCAGTAGGGAGGAAATACTTCATGTATATAGAAAAATATCAAGCCAAGAAGGAAATAAGAGAGGGAAAATAGTTAACAATTAGTGGGAGCCTTAGAGCAGGCAAGACCCTTAATTCTGTGCCCAAATGAGATTATCACTAATTCAAGAGGGGCCGAGGGTGCCCCCAAGTAGCAAGCCCTAAAAAGAATTATAGCTTTTTAGAATATAATCCTGATGTTTTTTTATTAAAGAATCAATGTGTGCTGGATCGAAAGCAGTAGAGTAATTGTCATCTTTTTTAAGAGCCTAGGATTTCTGTTCGGTGGATTCAGAGGGAAGGACTAGGGGAATCTGGTTTATTGAACGGGGAAAATGTCATAGTAGGAGGAGACCTAAATATCACACTCAACCAGAGGGATATTTGGGGAAAAGCAGCAAGATGTGATCGTCTAGTTTATTATTTCTCTCACGTTTTTGAAGCACTTTCCTGAACTTGTGAAGGGAAGGAGAAAGACGCATATCTGTTATTAGTAGATGCAGTCTTCGCGCTTCGATCGTTCAATTGGGGGAGGTTCGTTCCTTCGTTCCTCACCCCTCATTCGAGTCTCGGAGAAATGCACTTTTCCTTATAGACGATGTACTATTTATAGCGGGGTATAGAGAAAATTGACACGACGAATGACGGGTTATTTTCCATAATATGCATTTGCTCGTGTTTCTCTTTATTTTCGAAACTCATTCACCGCGCGCTTGACGAAATAGACTAATATAGGTAGGTGTTTTGACCCGATGCTCTGTTCGCCTTGTGTCCCACTGCCTACTTGTTTCCTATTGCTTTGCCTTTCTAGTTTGCAAAGCCTTTCCCCTGCCCTGTGCCTGCTTCTTTACTGCCTTTTGCCCTGCCCTGTTAATGATAGCATGTTGTTTTTTTTATTTACGTATTATACGGGTTGAGGTTGGTAGATGGGCATCGAGCGGGATGTAATTAACTTAGCATGTTGATATGCTGCGCGAGGTGTTTGGATTTACTAAGTGAAGCATTGTGGTTGGATCTGCTTTGTGATTCATTTGCAAGGTTGGGGCCGGGATTGGGTGATTCGCTTCGTTCGGTTGATGCTTTATGGATGCGTGCTTCCCTGATTGATCTGTGCTCCCTTTACCAGGGGGTGCTCCGGGTTTAAGTCTCCAGCCCACGCATACATAATTTATTTCCACCTAGGTAAAGGCCCTACGTGTGACTTATTGTTTTGTACCCTGATAAATCACCAGGCAAATTCCCCTAATAATTTCTTTCTGTGGTAGGGTAGTAATAAAATGAATAAGGCAAGTCATATGTGGTAAGCTCTAAGCACGGGAAAGAAAGAAAAGCCATTGTGTATATCTAAGGCAAGTAAAGCCAAGGAAAGGCCAGCGCATGCAAGCGAAGGCAAGCGAAGGCAATAAAAATATGGATAAGCCATGCATGTAACTCCTGACTACGTAAGTAGCTAATACGTAAGAAGGACCAATAAAATCCCCGACCAGCACAATAAGCACTTTGGTTGCAGGAACAGAGCCAACAACAGCCCCTAAAGCAGAGATACCCATCACGAGTAGATGGAGTTGAGTGAGTTGTGTCAGTACCAGTATAAGCACCAATAGCAAAGGTGGAGCGTCTAAATAAAAAAATACGCTAAGTTGGGCTATAAGAATAAAAAAATCCAATTTCTATGCCCGATGAGTTTCGGTAGGTATAGTAAATCCGCTGCCTCCGGCATAACCTATCTCTCAGCGATTCCACCCGGCTTTCAATTCAACAAGCAGTCCCTCCCACCACCCACCTTCTTTATTGGAATTCCGAATCGTTTTACTGCCTTTAACTATACTTTCCGACTGCGAGTGGCGATTTCGAACATGAAAGCTGTGACATCGAATGAATAAGCACCTTGGGACGGCCCGCACTACTACGTCAAGCTGGGTTAGGCCTACCCAGCATGAGATCTGTCAATTACGGTACACACAATACCATATCTGGTAACTGGGATCTCGCAACCATGGAATCATCATCAACAATCATTTACACCCGGTGCACGCGATAAATACCTTTCTCCTAGCGCCTTGCTGTGAGTAGTTGCATCGTCCCGTAAAAGGAAACTCCCTTGCTCCAGATTGAGTGGCTGGCTTCCCCTTAAATAGTTCACGATTTAACAGATTAGGGGCGGCCCGGTCTTCTATTTACTATTTCCCGCCCGCCTGTTGCTGGAGCCGGATTGATAATACTTCCGGAACCATATTTACCCACTTCTACCCCAGAATCACCAAATCATGTGAGCTTGAGCTGGGCGGCATTCGTCAACTCATTCGAAAAGTGTTTATAAAGCACACTCACTTAAATCTTATTACGTATGTAATAACAATAAAGGGAATAGCTTAAATACACGGCACTCCTTTTACTGCGGGTGAGAACTAGTTACCAGAGCGAAAGTCACTTTTCTAGGCCCAGAGGGAGGCGAGGTAAGTCACTTTATTTACAATTAGCCCCGGGAAGTCATGAGGGAAGGCGCTACTGGGAAGTCCCTTCCCCTAGCCCCCGGAAGTCATGAGGGAAGCCCCTCTCGAACGTACAGCGGTATGGCGTTCCCGAGCAGTGGAAGGCGGTATGAAAATGATCGGCATAGGCTCCCCGTGTCGCTGGATCATGCAATTCTCGAGCGACAATGATAAGTATTGCTTTAACGTATTGACTCTTATAATTATCCTCATTTCCTTGTTGATGTGTCCATGGGGAATGAAATCTCTAGCCTCGACATTACACTAGTCTTAAGGGGTTAAAGTTTCCCATGGAAGGAAAATGGTGTAAATGTATCAACTGCTCAGATTTGTATTGAAGTTTATTTGGAAGAGGTCGTCGTTCCGATGTGTAATCTCCACTAACTAGCAAGTATCATTATTCTACGATGCAGTATCACCATCAATGATGGCAATAAGTCTCATTATATAATTATGCAGTCTGGATTACCAAGATATAAATAAATGGGCTAATAACGTGATAGTAATGCTAGTAGTAACAGCTTAGTTATTGGTAATGCTAGGAGTAACAGCTTAGGTTGGTCCTCTAGAGATGAACAGTTCCAGGTGGTCGGTAGGCCCTTGATGAGAGAATAGGTACTACAAGCGTGGATCTAAACAATATTATATATGATGAGCAAGCCCGATCTCATGGCTATCCCAAAGCTCTAAACCCTGTTGTTGGTATCTAATAGTATGACCCATCTAGATCATTTTCTCAAGCGGCAAAAGATGTAATTTATCGGGTGTTCGTCATGTCCGTAAACTAATGGTGTTCGCTGTTGGTCCATAACGGATAACAGGTGAAGAGGGGCTAGTTGTGAGCTGGTTGATAGAGTGGCTAATTAGCTTAGGTGTCCGGTTGTACCCGTGCTGATTCATCGTCCCATAATTCTTATCATCAGTGCTGAGTTTCGTATCTTGGTCAAATGGATGAATGGGAACAAATCGTATGTGTTTGTTAGTGGAGATTACAGAATCTCCACGACGACCTGCTGCCTGTGTATCTCAGATAGAAGAACTATAATGATGAGATCAATGATTAAAAGCAAATTATGTTTATTCAATGAAGTCCAGGAACGAAAGCCTCTTATTTGGGCCCCCAATTGTAAGGGTACGATACCCCGCGTGATACCTATAGCGTAGTGGGCATGAACACGTTGGAGCGGCCACCCATCATAGAGAGATGCTTAAAGTAATTAGGAACTGGTTTGGCTTTCCAAATATCATCGTAAAGAGCATAGTATAGTAAGGACTATAAGCAAGTAAACGAGCGAAACTGCTACTATTGGCAGGCATTCGAACGGAAAGAACTTGAATTGGCTTTGCATCTCGAACAGGAAAGAAAAAGTGGAGATTTTATCTACACCAACACAGAGCTTCTCATACTCATGGCTCTCACACTCCTTGATCTATATGTTAGACTTAGCCCTTCAATTCATACTATATTATGTGTACTACATTAGGAATCTTATACCTTCATCTTCTACTGAACTATAACTAGAACTCAGCTTATCTGATACTGAGCTATCACTCTATTGTTTCAGAAAACGATACACTAATAAAACCAAGGCATAATACCAGGCACAACAATCAATCCTTAAACCCAGTTCCATACTCACTAGATAGTTAGCCCATAGACCAGTCATCATACTCACTATAGAATCACTAGGAGAGAGATCGGGAGATGGATAGAAATACATGGATAAAAAAAAAGAGCATGAGATAAATAAAGGAATAAGTCTCTATCCATCCAATCTATAGATATTACTCTTCATCCTCTCCTCTACTGTAGCGTACATATTGCAATCATGCATCGAATCAGAGATTACAGCAATCCTACCCATACCTACTTCACCGTACACACCCTGCCAACCCAATAAACTACCATCTTGCAACTATCACAACTAACTATGCAGAAAGACACAGAGATAATCTCTTTATATTACGATGCTATCAACCAACAACTATCGAAACTACAAGATCGAATCTACCAACCATTAAACCATCATGAGACGAAGCATGCATCATAGAATCAGAGTTAAGAATTCATGTCTCTGCGCTAGGCAAATCATCTCATGAAACCGAGTATGCATCGTATAAGAAGATAGACATATCAAAGCAAGAGAAAGTATGTGCATCATCGAATAACAATCAAGGAGATGAAAGAGATAAATAAAACAACCAATCTATAATACAATGCACCCTCTTCTCTACTTTAGCTACTCTCATCCATCTATACATTAACCAATCAACCAACCAATGAAGCTATCTACTATCATCATATAGCAACTATCTATGCAGCACAACCGAATCTACCAACCTACTCTTTGGCCCCTTCTCCGAGCTCCGATGTTAAAGCAAGCAAACATGGTAATTCAATAATTTTCAAAAGGGAGTTGAAAAGTCAGGGGGGGATGTGACAGGTTGACACATTTTTATTCCCCTCAATTTTACGCCAATGACATCCGGGTAAGACTGCGAATAAGTCCTTACTTTTACGCCTTGAAGCCTAGCATTTGGTTAATTGGTTTTTGTTGAAGCAAACCGCAACCCCAGCATATTACCTTATTACATTCATAGTAGAAAATAGTAGAAACAAGCCTAACAATATCCTCTTTGTGGTTGAGTGTAAGGAGACAACCCTAGCAACCCGCAACTAGCATTTGCCTTAAGGTTGTTGTGTTGCAAACCCCTTGCCTGGAAGCCTAGCATTTGGCTAATTGGTTGTTGTGTAAGCCGCTCACTAACTCACTCACCAAGCAGCCTTGAAACAGCCTTATACTCTTTGTGGTTTAGTGTTCCCGCTACCCAAGCAACAATATCCTCTGTTTGGTTGTTATCTTCCCGCTACCCCAGCTAATTACCTTATTTAATTCATAGTAGAAATAGTAGAAACAAGCCCGGCATCCAACCATATGCTTAAAGGCTGTCACAGGCCAGGCATTCAATCGTTAGTGACTTGCTGTTCAACAAACAAACAAACTATAAAACACCATAATTACATATCTCAATCAACAAGAACCATGCAAAATCACAACACTTCAATCAAGCATAATTACATATATAATAAAGCTCTAATACCTCCTGTTAGTCGGGTAAGAAATCAATGCGTAATGACATATATAAAGAATTGATGGAATACGACTGGCGAACACCGAATCTTGTGTTATTACATATATAAAGAATGAACAGCTCTGAGCATATAACGAATCACACCGAATCAAGTTATTCCAGTTTTATTCCCTACCGAACCGTGCGAATCCACCCGAGTTAAAGGCACTGGAAATCACCATCCGATCACAAAATGAAAAGCATAATTACATATATAAATAATGAATGGAATACAACTAACATCGCTAGTGTTATTTCTGTTTTATTCCCTACTCAATCTAGTGTTATTACATATATATACATATTAATATCATAGGAAGGCAAAAGGTAAAATAACTGGCCCTCTCCCTAACACACACAACTGAAATGAATAGAGTTTTCTCTATGTCATGCTTGATGAATGGGAAAGCGAAGGTCCCATTCTCCCGGTTCCGAGGCCATCGGGACGACGCCACTGAAGGGCTAGTAGGTCGAAATACGGTGGATCAGGTTCTCTGATCGGTTGGTTACGAAAATCCCCCAGAAATAATATGAATAAAGAAAAAGTTTTGGAAGGCGTCGTAACTGATCTAAGTATTGCCCTAGGCTGGATCTAGGAAGGTTCGTTATCCCACTCTGTGCCACAGAAAGAATTCCCCAGGCCCAGAGAATAGGGTAAGGTTTCATGCTGCTCTCTTCCATCTCCAATCAAAATACATCGTTATGACTTATATTTTAACAGCTTTAAGTATGATTTGCACCCATTTGTACATTGAAAAACAGAGTATTTCACACTTGATAATTTAACATTTGAAACTGGATCATCATATTTTTCTGATTGAACTACAGACTTCATTTGGAGAGGAGATTGGGAGGGCAGAACTTTGTTCCTCTACTGCCGACTTACGCCATCCGATGGCTCCAGTCAAACGAGCACGCGGCGAGCTCGTTTAAAGCTTTAGGGGACAGCCTTTTACCAAGGGAGAAGCAATCCTATCTAGATTCATCCGACATCCCAACTTGATTTACAACAATCACGGGATGAACCATGACTCGCCTCTTTCATAGCGCTCTCAAAGGAGAGTTTATTATGCCGTATGTACCGAGGTGACTTGGGAGACACGGTCAAAGCTATGGAAGATTATCATTTTCAAGCATTCGAAAGGAAATATCATGCATGAGTTTAACGCTTTCGGATCGCATAAAATCATGAATCTAGTGTTATTACATATAAAAGGATGACTGAAAGATCCGGCGTCTGCATCGGAGGATATGAAGTTTATTAATTAGATCAATTGCTGTCCCAAAGACTTCTATGCAAAGTGGGTCTCCGGCGGGAGTAACTAATAGGCGACTATGTTCCTTCGACGAACAACGAATCTAGCATAATTGAGAAAAACCGGATCTTCCAGTCATTCTTTATATATGTAATTATAACATGCGAGAAGATCCGGTGGGCTAGGTATATCGCCCTGCCTAAAGGTGTAAAAAGCCTTATTATACGTGCATGCTACGCTTCGGGATCAAAGTCCCTTAGTCAAAGTTAGTATGAACCGCACTAGTTAAAGTCCAAATGCAAGAAGGTTTAACAGGAGGCAAATGAGCAAGCTTTGCGGCAATTTATTTGCAGGTAAGGGATATAACCCCAAAGTATAATAGGAAGAAGGTAAAGGTCCCTATCCGCTCGGCTTAACCCAAGAAGAAGATACGGGAACAACCCTTTAGCATAATACCTATCCTTTCTTGTAGCGGGCTACCCATCCTTCCTTAGTGTAATTTACTTTTAGGACAACTATGAATAGAGAGTCAGTAAGTCTAGCGGTGTTAGGTGAGACTCTGACTCATATAAGAATTGTTTCCGTAAGCATACACATAGAGGAAAGCATCTGAAAGGCTATATTTCATTTTGAAATAAGCACGATAAGTAAGTGCATCTTAGAAATATACGCGATGCCACTTTATAGTGATCTTTATATTGCTGTTTTTATTGTCCTAGCCTATAATTAATTAATATCACGAATAACAACTATGTAAAGCAAGCACGGTTACTATCGTTTAAGACTGCGCGTAATTTATCGTTTTAAATAAGCTGCTCTTTTCAAATACAACATAATCGTTCAAGACTGCTCCCTTGATCTTGCCAATAAGTAACGGGGCAAGCCTAATCTGAAGCACGTGCCACTAACACCTTATAGATAGGGCAAGCCTTGCGTAGGAGGATATAACCTAAATTTATGTGTATTTTATACTATGCGGGTCGGAGCGGAAAGGAAACCGTAGCTAATCTTGCAAATATGGGGATAGGGGTGGAATCCTAATATAGCTCCCCTTTCAATATAGCTAATATAGGCAGGGGTTTAATCCTACCTAACTAATATAGCTAATATGTGCAGGGGTTTAATGGTAACCTTGCTAATAAGGCGGTTTAATAAACCTAATAAGCATATGAATATTGCTAACAACTCCAATTAACTATATTGCGACAATAAAAAGAAGTACGTTCAAGCGTTTCAAAGCTGCTTTTGAACAAGTTCCCTTAATTTATTTCAAATAGGCCGCCGCCCTTTATGTGGATCTTGCTGATGGTATTCTATTATTCCCACCCTTTGTTTACTCTAAAAAGAATAGGAACCTAATATTACTCTTTACTATTGAAGGGGGTCTCCGACTCCTGCCCTGTTTCTAGGTGAGGTAGGTGTGGGTTATTAGTGGTATAAATATAGGAGTAGCTAGAAGAGTGAGCGTAGCAATTTGGGTAGCTGCTAGGGATAGAGTTATTACAAATGAAACTTCCGCTTTCCCGGTGCTACCTACTTAAAGTAAGTCTCGTTCAAGCAATATTCATTAATAAGTGAGGTTCATATTTGAAAAATAGTAATTTTTCTTATTTTCTTTTTTAATATGTCCACATCATTTTATTTGGAATGAGAACAAAATTGACTGTAAATTATGTTAGCAAAGCAGAATAGGAAGGCCGAGAGTCAGTTAGGTAGAAGGCCAAGAGTCATTAGTACTTTATATAAAGGAGACCCCTTCGTTTCATATCAATGAGTTATAAATGCTCCTATCTAGGATTATATTAGTTGTTAGCTTAGTTTCATTCTGTATTTGCATTCATAGCTGCATTTCATTTAGTTAATAATCCGGATTACAAAAGTCGGGCCAGAATGAAAGGGTTTTCTATTTAAACAGATGAAGGTCTAATTGGGCCTTTTCGATGGGTGAACCCATGTAGTTTATATTATACATTTGCCCACATAAACATTTTGGAACTATAAGTTTGAATTGCTTTTTGACGTAAGAGGACAAGGAGGGCCACGCCTTTGTATGAAGTTTTTGTTAACAGGAATAATCGCAATTTATAGCCCAGACAACCAGCAAGCGAGGAACACTTGCATGCACGGGTGTAAGAACCAAGCCCAAAACTTAATTTGAAAAAAGATACTTACTAAGGTTCTGTTGAGAATGAAATACATTTACAATCTGAAGCCGAGTTCCAATATATTTGATATCTACCATTATAAACCAAAGATCAATTTGCTATCCTGACCAAAGAGTTTGAAACCTTTCGTCGTCTTACCTTTAGTTACGCTCGTCAAATTGACAAAGATATTGCTTCGCTTGTCCGTCCTTTCACCGCAGTGAGGTCCTTCCCTTACAATTGCTGCTATTATATATGTATACTCTATCAGGCAGGCGCAGGCAGATCAATTATCTTGCGCGAGCTACTCTCAATCCCCTTTCCCCTGGCTGAGTTCCAGTCATGAAGCCAGACAGCACTTTGAAATAGCTTATGATACTCCAACCAGGTGTACACTTATTTCGTGGCATAAGGCGCCCGCATTGAGGGAAGAAAACAAGACACGTTATAGCCTTTATTCCCCAAAAATTATATAGTAAAGTGCATGTTAATAAAGTAAGAGGCATTTAAGGACCCTTGGTGTGGGTCTCTTCGTTAAGGCATGGCAAGGCCCTTACATATAACTTACATAAGGCATGGCAAGACCAAGTGAATAGTTTTAGTCTTTAATAGACGTAATTAGTGATTGTTCCAAAGGCCAAGGAAATAGGTTTTAATACTATTACCTTACCTTTTACTCTCTACCTTTTATTGATTGTCTGGTAGGGAAAGGCATTCCCGAGCTTGAAAAGGTTTGATTTTGTCCCGAAGGGGAAGGCTCACTGAATCTCTGGAGGGCTTACTTAGCTTAAGGCTTACGGGGGCTAAAAAACTATCCCGCAGGATCCGCTGGGAAGGGCATTAGTACAACTTGAAGGAATAGGCATTAATTAGTGTGTACCCAAAAGGGCAAGCTTACAACACCTTCCCAGTTTATTGATTGATTGTCTCGAAGGGAAAGGCATTATTGCAATCCGGAGGAGCATTCATTGCACACTATCCCGAAAGGGAATAGTTTAACCTACCTTCATTTATTTATTCCCTTCAAAGCCTGAGCATAGCGTTAGGTCCTTTCCAGCAAGCAGGGTGCACTTCTATTTATTTTCTGCTTGACATACTGACTGACAACCAGCTAGCTAGCCTGAACTATCCAAAGTGCTTTACATACTGCCTGCCTGCGGGATGCATGCTATTCGCAAACTGATAGTTACTTACTGGGACAGCCTATAGCGAAGGCATCATAGCCAGGGACAGACAATAGAGTTAATATTTATTTACCGAAGTGAGAGAACCCATAAAAACAGCCAAAGAGAACTTCTTCATTCTACCAATTATTTATACCAACTATAATTAGGTCTTTACCACATAAGGTGTCAGTCTTTAGAAGAGAGGTAAGCAACCAGAGAGAAAGCATGCGTCCATGGTGTTCCCCACGAGCCATCCATAGAGGCAAGCAAGAGCTAAGGCTGCCTTTCTTTGGTTAAATCGCAGCTGCTTCGCTTGCTTATTCCAAGCATGATATAAGTAAAATAATGGTTCACCAAGGAACCTAACTCAGAATGAATAGTCCCGGGCATGTCTCCTATTTCTATTTGAAGTTACCTAAATTATTCTGACTGACTGATCTCACCACCATATATCCAAAAAGATTATTTCGCTATATCTCCGAGAACGTTTCAGAGGTAATCGCGGTTTAATATTATATATATAATTTTCTTATTATGATGCCCAACTTATTTCCCAATGTCCTCTAAGGCTGGTAAACTCCAAAAATGCAATGGCAGATTGAGCAATCGGACCCATACAGGAGTTCTGGTCACGGACAGCAAATTAGGGTGGAATTCTGGAAACAATGGAGTTATTAAAAGTCCAGCTCTTCCCCAGAACCATGGTCCTTCCTGCAATACTTTCTGATAGACATAAATGTTTCGAAAATAGACTATTCATAAATCCTTGGAACCGAGGGAAATCTTACGTTCTTCTGTCCCAGTTGTATGAATCCACTTGTACAGATCAGTGGTTTTAGACCAGAATCCATTAAATATACAAATAATTGCGCCGGTTTGTTAAGCGGAGTGAATACCATTGATGCCATTTCCAGAAGCGGAACCTAATATATCTTATCCACAATATAAGCACCAGGCAAATTGAATGACTGAGGAGGTGAAGGGGCATAATAGGATTTTACCACGTCTTTGTATATTTGGAAGATGAAGCTGCTCTCTTTCCCACAGCACCTCCTCGTAGTCTTGTAGTCAGAATGAGAGTTGAGTCCCCGCAAATATTGTAATCAGAAAGCAAACGTTGATACTGTACCTGCTTTCTTTCATATAGAAGTCGCTGTGATGCCACCGGGACCCTGCTTTGTCTTGGATCTGTTTCTTTATAGATCCAATATATTAAGGTGAAACTACTAGCAAGGTAAATGAAGCCCCCCGAGTGATCTCACGAAGACCATAAACCTTTGCCCACTACCCTCGAAAAAATCTGGACCTGTGCAATGGCATTCATACTTCCCATTTGGCAGAGGGTTTCTATTTAATAGTATCCAACCCTACCAGAGCACTGGATCTCAGATCTATCTAGAAGCCCACCCACATTTGCTAACCGAAACTCACCAGCTCGGATCCGATCTAATTGCAGATAGGGGTTAATAAGAGTTTACAGTTTACCCATTCCAATGTGAAAAACCTCCCCTCCGCCCACTATATTTCTGTTGAGAACATAGTATAAGATAAAAGGAAAAAGTATAATAAACTCGCAGAGTTCCCTTATCACTGTCGAAGCACAAAATTTGCCTCTGGACCTTCAAATCTAGCCTCCCCTCGCCAACAGTAGCTGCGTCCACGGAGACCCCCTAATATATCTTCGACTTCCAAATCTCCCGTAGTTGAAGGACACCCGAAAAACCCTAGCCTCTCCATCCTCGACCCTTCTGTCACTTTCAACTCATCCAGGACTTTATCTATTTTTATATCCAAGACTTTTTTTAGTAGTTTATAGAATAATAGTTTCAAATTTTAACAGAGTAGGGCATAACCCCAAAAATGAAATACATTGACCAACTCTAGTATTATGAAGAACAATTATTAATTCCTATTAAATATGCCAATATAATTTGTTTCTTTATATCTTAAAGAAGAAGGCTAAACATTATACGTTTTTTACCTTTTTATTTAGCTACCCCGATTCAAGACTTTTAGTAGCTGACTAAGGTATCCAAAGTTTACCTTTACTATTTTTTTGTACCTTCTTGAGAGAAGGCTCCTATTTAGGTCAGACTTATTTAAGCCTACAATTTTTGGTAAAAAACTCTATCTCAAGTAGGGCAAGGGAGCCAGCAGAAGGGGGTAATGTCCACAGAGCTGGCCCGAGCACATCCATTAAGTGGTTCAATAGGTGAAGCCTATGCCTTTTCCACCTTTGCATCTGTTGGATATCCTACTATCGACACTCGAAATGGAAAGTATAAATGGATATTTTTTTACACTGATGCAGCGAGCTATGACTCTCGAACGAAATGTTTTGAAACTTACCAAGATACAGGTTATGCTTTGGGTGCCACTCAAAGCCAACCAATGCCGTGGAGTGGAGCGAACCAATTGAAGGAAGTGATCAAACTAACCGACTAAATGTTCACCAATTGCGAAGGGCAGGGCCTACCAACTAGCGATCGAAGCACCTGTGAACCTGTCATCGTAGAGAAACACCTAGGGCAAACCCCACATATAGAGTCATAAAGCTGCTATCAGCTCGAGCCCACCTTACCAAATACCGAAGTGGCATACTTATATACTACACACTAGCTCATGAGTTTAGGGCCTAGTACTCCACTAACGGGGCATCGTAGATAATCGGCTTTTACTAAATGGTAACGGCACCTTCATTAGTTCAGAGATAGCGCTTCCCTCGGGGGTTGGTTTATTATGAAAATAATCCTACTAGTTTTAATACGTAAATAATATAGCCCTCTCTCTTTTTTTAAGCAAGGCAGAGTGTAACCGTTACTCCATTGATTTTAGGACTAACCATTTCAAAGTAAAAGGCCCTGCTTATAAATTTTCCTTTACTTATCCTTTACTTAATGGCTATTTATCTTAAAGGTATGCCGTTGGTTCCGGGACAGGGAAGTACATTAGGCAAAGTGATGGATCTCCTGCTGCCTATATATATGGATAAAGATCTTACTTCTCTAGCCAAATAAGCCTATATGTATTCCACCTTGCTCCCTTTATCGCACCTAGTAATGGGGGAAAGCTCTACCCTAATGGGTTTTCATTCATGCGTATTAGTATAAAATGCTGTTCTACGTAACGATATCCCTAAAGGGCTATGGCTACCGATAAAGGATGCTGCTAGCACCCTAACTCCTGCGGCTGAGACTATATATGCTGCTGGTTAATCTGATGCTATAAGGTATACTTGAGTTATTCGGTCAACCGAATCCGCCCTTGCTAGTGGTACTTAAACTTGGTCAACAGGAACTGGTTCAACCAGATAAAAAAGAACTTCTCAATCCTTGTTCACTTCCTTCATAATAAACCGATCTGGCCAGAATTAAACCTTTTTGTCAGTCTGAATAAGTTGGGGAATCAACAATAGATTTGCACTCAGGATAGGAACATGATATACATTAGATATTACACCATTCCCACATTCAATGTCACCATAGCTAGCAACAGTAAGTGCATAATCATCTACTACAAATCTTTTTTTTAGCTTCACTTAAGGAAGAAAGGATAGAGGCATCTTTAGCCATATGGTGAGTACAAGTAGAATTAACAATTCACTCAACTCAGTCTATGAGGTGTGGGCATGTAGAGCTTTAAAAGTACTGACATATAAGGTACTAAAATATAAGGTATAGTTGTCTAACTTACCATTTGGAGGTAAATGCTGATCATTAGTAGTCCAGTAAACTTGTCTCCTTAAAGATATCCGACCTTATCTCCCAGATCTTTTTATTGTTCCAACATAACTTCTCAATGTAACCCACCTTTCCGCAATAATGACAAGTCTTCTTCTTTCAATTCTTCTTGGTAAAACTCGACTCATCGTGTTTACTCTTTTATGAATAAATTTACAGTATTTTGTGTTTCTACCCAGCCACTTGGGTAATCATAGAGCAGACACCATATATCGTATACCACATCTGGAAAAACAACACAGGACGTAACATTGCTAAGTTATAAATTTACCACAGGCAGTAAGAACGCTAAGTAAAGGACCGGGAAGGAGTGGGGCTAAGCCAAGGCCCTATAGCACTGGTAAGAGCAAAGCTCAGCCGAAGCCCGAACGTTGACCAACTGAAGACAATCCCAGCCAGCTCAGGTAGCGAGATCGAAGAGCTCCCCAGAAGAGATGTCTTTCCCTTCCACCGATCCTGAAACCTGACACTGACTGCCTTCGACCTTATGGTAGGTACTAGCTCTAGAGACAAGCAGTAGTCTGTAGCTGTAGAGTATATCTACTAGAGCGAGTAGTAGTTGTAGTCTTAAGCCAGTTCCAAATGATACTTCTAATTAGCTTTATTTAAACCTCTCTTTCAATCTCTTTCAACTTGATTCTCTTGCCGTCCAGTTCATCCGCTTCCGTTCTAATGGAAATCATACGGTTCCGTTCATACGCTTCCGTCGATTTGAATCGTACACTTCCGTTCTGATTTATGAAATCGCTTCTGTTCAATCTGAAAGATCTTTCATTTTCTTTTTATTCCGTATGCTGTAGTGCACACTCTCTAAATTCTGTATGCTTCCGTTCTGGTCTCCATTCTAATCATATGGTACGGTTGTCTCCATTCTGTTCTTTCTTAATAGTGAAAGCCTTTAAATAGTAATGTGAATATGCAATCTTAAGCCGAGGAGAGGAAGGATAAATAAGTCCTCCCCATGGGTCCAGAAGACCATTGGTTGGTTGGATAGCCATTTAGTTAACTTACGAGCATTACAAATTAGGAGGTTATACTATGTTGTTCTCACCAAACAATCTTGAATTTCTTTTTACATAGAAAAAGTATTTTGAACTGGAATTCCAGAGCCCAGGCAAGAAGTTTTGTTGGAACCAGCAGATTTTAAAACCTTGAAAATAAACCCTGTAAGTGCCCATGAGACGGAGAAACTGCCCTTTCTCTAGATCTATCCATCATTTATATATGAGCTCGCATGGATACATTGAACTTGTCCGTAATGAATAGTGAATCTTATGTAAATTGTAACAATAAAACAATACGTTGATGCATATTCGATGGCTTCTAGTGTCAGCCGGAAAAGAATCCCTATTACATACCATTAGTTCTAGTGCATGTGGGCTACAGCTACTACTCACATACTACGAAATAGTCCACTATAATATGTTATATCCCAGAATATATATATGTTTCACTTTGCCTTTTGTTGGGAAACCTCCTGCAGACTTTGCCATAGCAGGTGGACCTACAACTACAACCTATATTACTATACGCGATGTCGCATCGAGACGTTGTCACATACGATACGCGCATCGAGACGTCCCTTGCCTAATAACAGGAGGTTACCACAGGGAGAGGCTTAGGGAATCTCCCGAAGAGCATACCCGGGTTTAACAGAAGCCTTTTCTAAGAGCTCTAGCGAATAAGCTTCTTTTTGTCTCCTCTCTTTTGAAATAAGGAGAAGACCTAACCGGGATAACTCATGAAATGTGTTGTAATCTATACAATCTGAATCTGAACATGAAGCAGAAGAACTACTTGCCATATCTATGTTAAACTAGCGATAGTCAATCATTGTCCGGTCATAGCTTGCTTTGGATAAAACTAGCTTGGATCCCCCAGCTGAATCCGCTGGCTCTAACCCATTATTATCCGCATATAAAAGTATAGTAATGACGCAAGTATGGAACTTACTTAACGTGTTGCATCTATACGTTTCACTTTGCCATTGGTAAGTAATCTGAATATACAATCTTATGGGACATTATCACTCCCGGTCCTTGGATATAGTCAATCATTTTAAGGTCATAAAAACCATAGGGAGGCTATAAGGACTAATGGGGAATAATCCATATAACATATATAAAGCTAGTGTGATAAAATATTTTCAATTTGAAAAAGGCCTATTTAGACTATGCCTATTGGGTGCCTACCTCTCTTGAGTCAAGCCCATGCACACTATCTAATTAGTGCAACAACTAGTTTAACCTCCCGAAAAGAAATATTAGCTTTGGCACTTGAAACTTTCCTTTATCTTGCCTAGGTACAGTCCGTAAGTGAAATCTATTGCCGTTCTGATTTTATCTCTATAACTCCTAAACCCACCAGTCCGACTAACCCAATGGGGGAATTACTTAACCTCCTATAGTAGTGCCCAATGGGGAATCAACAAGGTCAATTCAAAATAGAAAATATAATGCATCTCTACATTCAAAACCTCATTTTTCGGATAAATATGAATCCTAGCTAATTGGGGAAATCAAATGGATATTCATGTTACTAAACTATACCCTTTCATATAGGTTATCTCTGATAGCTAACTTCATATAGGTTCTCGATAGCTAGCCAGGTAGCTAGCCAGGATTCCTTATGAACTAAATAAACTAAATATAAAGCTCTGGTTTTGCCCAGGCAACAATAGGTGGAGTTGGATAAGTTCCAAATGGTGTCTCCACCACAGTAGAGCCGAGCCATTGCAGGTCCATTCCCATTCTTAGTGGTCGGCAATAGTAAAGCTGCCAATAAGTCCGATAAGTAACCCAGGAGGTATTTGCTTGCTGGTAAGCCAATAGCCAGTGTCTCATCATCCACCACATTGCCAGTGTCCTTGAAGGTGGGCATTTCGGTAGATTCATGATTGTGCTATATGCTAGCTTACAAAATGATTCCTTCAACCTGTAGCACATAGCTTTGGCCTCACCCTTGGCATAATTGGTGTACTGCTCCAGTTGGAGGTCTGGAAATATGGATGCATTGGTGAAGTCATGGTACTAAGGTACTAAGAATTTATGAATGTAACTCATGGTATATCTAAAACTCCATGAGCTGGGGAAGTATCCCCAAACCCCTCAATCCCACACTCACCCAAAGGACCTAACCCCATATGAGGCAACCTTGCATCTCTCTGGCGGTTCGTGGCCTTAGCGAACCTTTTTTACCAACATGGGAGATAGAGTGATTCCCTTATCCAAGTTAAGAGAGGTTAGGGAATGGAGTTTTTACATGCATGTGGGAGAGCGATATGGGGCGGCTTATCTGGAGGGAGGGAGTTAGGGTTTAATCGAAGGAGATGGAAGACTTGCAGGCAGCCTCCTTATTCTCTTACTGAGCAGAAAATCCCCAAGATATAGAGCAATTCAACCGAAGCCTCACCCCGCGTAATTACTAGTAATTATATATATAATATTAGCATGACCAGCAGCAATTGTAGTAGCAATAGTCAGCAGTAGCAAGAGTAGTAGCAAATGTAAGCTATACTGCACCCCCTATGAAATGTTACCTCCCCCCCTTGTTCCGTCAACGTTCCTGCCTGGCGGGTCCTGAAAAAGTAAAAAGAGATTGGGCAAGGAGCAAAAGGCGGGCCAAGGTCAGGTGAGCAATATATAAGTCATGGAGCGAAGATTTTTTGTGTGGCAACTTGATCAATCGAGATATTCTTATTAAATATATCTATCTATTTATTACCATTGCACGCCACGTTCTATTGCCGATTGAGACTTCATTGCGGATACGGATTGAGAAGGCATTTCATTTCGGCCATTCATTTCTCTTCACTCCACTCCTATTTCTCCCGTTATTTATTTGGTAGCGAGTAAAGGCATCTAACAGGGTTTACATAAGGTGCTTACTTTGGAAGCATCAGGAGCATTTGGGACATTAGGAGCGGATAGCAACTAAACTGTAGCCCCACGGCAAATCTAGGAAGATTAAAGGTAGCCATCATAGGGGCACCAACATTTCCAAAATGTGAAAAAGAAAAAGGAACACCCTTGTGTTGAGGTCCCTTGGTTGGCATCCCCAGAAACATTAGCCATATCTTTGGATTTTCAAAATCTAAGGCCTTCTAAGGGGTTTAAAAATTACAATCAACACACTCCTAGAAAATACACTCTAAGATCCAGCTAAGCAAACACACACTTCCAAAGAGTAGATCCTCAAGGTGATTAAATATAAGAGTCCCACTACCGTGAATAGACGAAAAGAAATCATCCCTAGGGTAAGAAGATCCCAAGACCAACCAACGAAGGTGTGATAGATACAGTTTAACCCTCACACAATCAATCACCCAAGGTGCAAGTAGGTGCAAGTACCCTCGTGGAGACAGGCACCCTCCAAGGGAGCTAAAAGGGGATGTTATGCATCTGCCTCAGGTACCACAGGCACTACTTGCATTCACCTTGTTATAAACCTAGGAAAGGTCACTGAGGTTA
>BSBM01004350.1:0-33147 GCA_027924585.1 Larix kaempferi
ATATGGCATCAGCTAGCAGCTTTAGAGAGACAAGTGCAGACGTAGATCTGCAAGTAAGTTGAAGTGTCTTCGTCTCAGAGAAAGCCACTAGTAACATACTAACAGCACATTGAAACTTGCCCATAGTAGTAGCATGCATGGTATCATAGTAGACGACAGGTGGGGGGCATACAGCTTTCACAGGCATCACACTTGCTTGAAGAATCATCTTTGTCGTAGCGGCTGCTTTCTTACTATGCCTATTAATCCTTTACTTACGAGCATCCACTTGGTTAGAAACTTTTTACTTACTACTGCACCCAACCAGTTCTTTAGTGCTGCCTGCCCTTACCAATTCATTCAGCCAAGAATCAAAGTGGGTAGACACGAGAGCTATTAACCCTTTACTTTACCTTTACTGTTACCTCACCCAATCCACCTAAACAACCTTTCACTTACTAAATTACCCAACCATCCATTCAATTCATAATTCGGTGCTGCTTCAAAGTCCTGGGTTAGGCATCCTGCATAACTTTATCGTCCTAGGGTTCCGATCTAAAGGTAAGAAGGGGTTGTGTAATGCTATGTAATGCAATGCAATCCATCCATAATCGGGCAAGGGAAGCAGTGTCCTTGGTACTTTAGAATGGAGCCGACTAAACTTTGTCCGTTCCTGAAGCAAGAAGATATACAAGCCATGCCTATGGGTCTGTTCCGGTGAATTCGACGTTCTTAGATGTGATTATATGTATATGAGACCCTTGTTGGTAAGGGGTCTGAGTATGATTCTACCACTACCACCGGGTATTTCAATTCCAGTTTTCTTTAGGCAAGTAAAAGTACTTATCCTTGCCTTGCTTGGTTGGGTCGTTGCAAAGACGATAAGTTTTTTCGTAGTTATAAAAAGAAAGCTGCTCACAAGAAGCATATAATATCATCATATTATATATGTAATAAGAGTGATTCCAAAAGACTAACAAAAATAAGGAGCAGAGCGGTAAGATAAGATAAAGCATAATAGAGAGGTGCTTCCTAAAGAGAATGCACAAAGCGGAGATTGGTTTCCCGCGAGATGATGTATCTAAGTCTAAAAAGTTCTATTTCTAAATTACATATATAAAGGCCCCATCCTGTCCAATCGGCCTGTTAAATAATTTCTAATTCCGGGCTCCGTATTAAGACACCAGGTTGTGGGCAGGCATCCAGGTTGGGTTGTTCTGGTTGATGAAAAAAGCATCTGAAATGCGTGTTTTGTTAAAGCTCACCCTTGTGTTGAGGGGGTTTGAGACATCTGATTTATCTGGTTCGAGAAATCGCATTTGGATTGAGCCAAATCGCTTCATTGCCTAATTCCTTCTGGTTTGGGCCTAGGCGCCTTCATTCTAAAGTAAAGGGTCGGTAGAGAACTTGCTCGAAGTAGGGCTGGTTTCTTTCTTTCCCGCATCGGGGTAATTACATTATATATATAATATCTAGGAAGCATGCATGCCACTCCGTCCCTCCCTTTCCCGGAAGCAATAAATTAAAACCATGTTGGTAGTTCCATGAATTCATTCGAAAAACGTTCTTAGAAGCGATTTTCAATATATTCAACCCATCATTGGCATGGGTCGAGTATGAATCCATCATCGGGATCTCTCACTTGCAATTGTATTAAGGCAAATAGCATAAAAAATGCATGTGCAGGTTCTTCCTTCAATTCATAAATCCCATCCATTCCGTTGGCTACTTGACCCCATCAATCAAATAAGGTGCTGCTTGTAAGGAAGGGTCTGGATAGTGGAACCTCTGAAGTTCTATTGGTTCAGTAAGTATAACCAACAAGGTCTAAGGCTCTGTCTGATAGTAATTCCCTCCAATTCCTGGGTTCCGGTAGAGCACTTTCTCTATCCATCGATCCATCAATCTATCCATCTTCCCATCATCCTAGGTTTCCGGTATAAAGATAAGGTTTACCGGTCTAATCCAGTCTCTCTATTCTGGTAATATGCAAGTTATGCAAGTATAGTGAGTAGCCCTGGCTAGTATAGTTATAAAAGGGGAGTCTATGTCTTGCAGGTGGTAAGATAAGGTAACACGTAAGTAAAGGTAAGGCAGAGGCTAATGGCAATAGTGCAACCCATAAAGCATTCCTGTCAAAAGTACTAGGTGTGAATTCATCAATTTCCTAGGCTGAAGGCAGCGGTAAAAAAGGTAAAAGGTAACTCCAGTGGTATCAAGCAATATACTCCCAGCCGCAATGTCTGTAATTCCGGGTCCGTTTCAAATTGTAGATTTAGCCCGATTAGCTGTTTTATCTATATTCAACCCGTCATGATAGTGGGTACGAGTCATAATCCCTTCATTGAGTGCGATAACTATAGATTTTCTTAACTGAACATGATGATTTTAATATCCGTAAATAAATATATGGTAAATAGTTAGTGTGTAACAAAGTTGGTTGCTAATAGTGCATCCCGTACAAAGGCCTTGAAGGTATAGAAGCACTCCATCGTCCTAGGATAAAGGGAATAAGGGGTAAGGTAATCCCGACCCGCTACAGGTATAGTGAGTAGCACCTAGGCTGTCTAGTAAATATGGTGGTTGGTAAACTAGAAGGTTCCGGCATTCTAGGTCTATTCCTTTCCTAGTGAGTGTCATAAAATGTCTGAATAGTCTAATACTCGGCCGAACCAGCATAAGTTCGTAGTGTAACCCGTAAGAATTCATAGGGCAAGTAAAAGGGTAAAGGGTAAGCAGGTGTATGCTTGTAAGTAAAGGGTGATCCCCGGTACTTCCTAAGAATCCTAAAGATAAGCCATTTCCTAGCACAGTCATAAGCCGGTCCCAATCCATCCATTAAAAGAGGTGGCTCTGATGGATCATAATCCCAAGCCAAGCCAAGTAATCCGGAAGTTCAACTCTATAAGCTAAAGTGAAAGCACCCACCCATCCTAGGTCTACTCAACCAACCATCTGACCCATCGGACCCATCCATTCAGCCATGTCTCTATCATAAGTTCAGACTTTATTGAATCCGGCCATAAAAAACGATATAAGCTATCAGCTAAAAGTAAACCGTGCTATGGGCTACTCCTCCATCCAGCCAGTCCATCCAGAATTGGGAGAGCATGGGAAGCTATGAAAAAAGTAATAAGCTAATGACCCCATCCCATCCATGTAATCCAGCAATCACATCATGGATAGCTCGGAAGAATAAAATAGTAACCAGGCTGAACAGCTAGCAGCATATTTGAGGTGTCCGAGAGAATTGAAATATTAAATATTAAGTAACAAAAACAGAGCTGTGTGGCCCATCAACTCCCATGACTTCTTTTGAAGGATGTTCACATTGGATCCCAGGTCCAGCATTACATTTTTCATCTCGTATACTCCTAAAACTATATTAATCTTAATGCCCTTCCTTTTATTTTCTTTTAGTGATTTGTCTTACACTTTTATCAGGAAGGGAGGCAGTAATGACTACATCGTCTTCTAACATAATTATACATATAGTAAAAATGTCTTTTAATTTCTTAGATAACATCTGATCATTAAGCGATCGAATGAATGCAACATCTAAATAAATAACTTCCTTTATTTTTATCTTTTCTTTTCTGGGTATTCTTAGTGCATACCTCTTCCTCGTATCTCGACGCATTCTGTAGTTTTTAAATAACATCACACAAGAACTGCTTCTGTTTTGCTGGATCGAACTTTGGCAGTGTTGGGTTCTGCTCTTTTGATCTTGCTTGATAGAATCGTTTATGTGTCCACTCCAGTTCTTAGTCCTCTTCTGGTGACTATATTCAAATTTGTTGTGATCTCTTCTTCTTTATTGCGATTAAATAATGACCATATTCACTCATCTTCGTTTATCTTCCAACTTTTCAATCATCTCCGGACAGTATTCGGTCTTGTGTTCTGTATTATTACAATGTCCACACATGGATCGGGGTTTAGTGCAGTTCCTCGCAATGTTTCCTACTTCTCCACAATTATAAAAAGTAGGGGTCTATTGTCTCCTCCACGATCTCCTCGTCTACAAAAGTATCCTCGTCTTCTGTATCCACCTCTTCCACTCGTCACACTTTTTATCAGATCCTTGCACCATATGCGCTTCCATCGTATGTTCTTTCATCAATTGCAGTGACCTTAAATTGTTCACATAATTTAGAATCAAATTGAAATATTTATAGAATGAAAGGCTTGCTTGACCAAAGGGAGGGCAAGGGTGTATTGGTATATTTTGATATTTATATAGCATAGTAAATCGAGTGGGATCATGTCCCCACTGCTTATATATTTTGCACCATTCTAGTTTTTCACTTGCCGGGAAGGGGTTTGGTGCACCAATTGTGGCATAGTTTTTTCAAACAGGGCATTCATTTCTATAGTGACCCTCTGTCCTGTAGAGAGTACACTATCTTTTTTCCCTAGTGGTGTTTCCTTTGGACATTTATTATAGCTAGTTGGACAGACTGGCTTATTTCTTTTTCTTGCCAATATAAAAGATGGTTTTGCAAACCCTCTAGTCACTTATAAGCGCATTGTTATTTCTAATGCTTCTGCTTGAGAGGATATCCTCTGTTGAGTGACAGGAATTATTATATGGGGGAGTAGTCCTGCAATGAACCACTCCCTGTGATGCACATCTTGAATCAATAAAGTTAGTTTCCCAAGCAAGTCTTTAATTCTTTGATCATAGTCCCATACAGATTATCCTACTCTTTTTTTTCTTTATTTAAGTTTTGCAATGCTTTGTTGCTCAGACTTAGGCTTTTCCAATTATTTAATAAAATCAGTCATTATCGTGTCTTTATCTCAACGAAACTCCTAGTTTATCATGTTGGTACACTTACTTTTGTATTTCATGTTCCACTGGAGAGCTCTGTCTCTGAATGTAGTCTCCAGCTAAGCAATCTTTTGTGCTTCGTCAGTAATCTTATTAACCAACCAAATTACCTAACAGGTAAACCAATGTTGTTCCGCATCATCCTTCCCAGTTCCATGGAACATAATAAGTCTGATACTCATGCTATTATCGGTAAGTCCCTCCACTGGTGTTAAATTCAAGTTTCTCGCTGTTGTAAAACTTCTGCACATTATTACAACTCCTATTCTCTGTTGTACTATATATCTAGTCTCGTCGACTTCTTCCTTTTCTGTGGAAATACGTGCGGGGTCTGAAAATAAATGGGGCGGCTCCCACTCTGCTTCTCCTGTATACTCCTGATAATAAATACAACTATACTATAAAATCATCAGTGAAAGTAAGAGAAAGGAAGAACAAGAGTAAGAGTAAGAGCGTAATACCTGCACTTACCTATAGGCGGGAATTGGCGGTGTAGGAGCATATTGGAATAAGATAAGTACCTACATCACATAAATAAGTGGCTTGCCCTGAGCGGGGAAGGGATAGCGACAACAACTCCTAGGAAGGAACAGAGTACAGGCGCAAATAAAAAGGAAGAGGAGGCGACGATGATAGGGAAGATCTAGTTAAGGCAAGAGAAGCAATAGGCAATAGGCGGCGATGTTAACCCACAATTGGAAAGGGCAAAGGAGGTAACGACGATGGTGAGGCGACATTACAAAGGCATGAGGCGGTGATGATTGAAAGCAACGTCAAAGGCGCTAACGATGGTGAGGTATCATCAGCGAGGGCATAGGGAAAAAATGCTGGAAGGCACCATCAAGGGCATCTATGATAGTGAGGTATCCTAAACAAAGGAGGCATGAGGGGATGATGTTGGAAAGCACCATCGAAGGCGTTGATGATGGTGAGGTGTCATCAACGAAGGCATTAGGCAACAACACTTGAAGGCAACATCAAAGGTGCCAACTATCATGAGGTTTCATTATCAAAGCCATGGAACAACAATGCTAGGAAGCACCATCGAAGGTATTATAAAAAATATAAGTACAGGGCTAGCAAAGGTGCGGGAGATGAGAGGCGAGAGGAAAGAGGTTTGAGTTTAATGGAAGGTATTCCATAGCTGCAGGTTCCAGGATATTATAAACCAAGAGTTACATCCCAGGAGGAAGTAAAAGGGAGTGGCTATTAGGCTTTACTAGGGATAAGTCATCTCGAATCGGGTCATATATAGATAACGACCTAGGAAGGACCAAGTCATCAATAAAGAGACCAAGGAAGGATAATAATAGGAAGCAAGAGAGATAGACAAGTCTTTCCCTGAGCATCTTAAAGGAAAGGAAAAAGGGAAGATGAAGAGGCCAGGGAAGCACGATAAGCTAGCTGTTCCAGGTGCAAATACTGTAAGCGCGAAAAAGCTCCTTGCCCTTTTATCCGTGTTCTTACAAAGTGAAATATATATATATATGCATATTATTTTATGCTCTTTTTATGCAATATACCACCCTGTATAGTACGCTTAATACGCCTCTTAGCCCGCTTAATGCTTCCTCGCCCTTCTTTGGTCGGTCGATCAAATTGACACGACGACGTGTGAAGATTGAGCTGCTTTAACTAGCTTATATCAGTAATTAACAACAGCTTATACCTGAACAATGGGAATAGAACAACCATAAAAAGTGCTCGGTATTAGTATCACCTTAAAAAAGCTATACATTAGATCATACTGGTTCCATCGTAAGCTGCTGTTTACATTAGTACGAGTAATGAATGATTACCATTGAGTGAACCGTATTGATAACAGAAGTATGTGTAATGAATAAACCTGCTTGATTAAGCTTGAATACCACTATTCTACTAACTGACATAGATCATATTAGTTACAGTAATCAAGTGTTACATCATACTTATACCGTATTCTCTGTAATTAATCACATACCTATCTTATTCGTAATAATGGGAATCAAAGTGATATGAGTGATTTCAAGCATAGTAATGGTTTCAACACATCACAAAGCACGAGTTAGACTATGTTGTATTTATAGCAGCTCTGTTAGTTATGTAAAGCACGTGATAAGTACACCCTTTTTAAACATATCTCGATAGTTGTGTCATTTAAGCTACCATATCTATTAAAGTTAGCTGGTTCCTACTATCAACTACGTGTAAAGCTCATATGTAATAGTAATAGATAAAATCCCATTACTATTTGTATATAATATGTGCCAATTCTTATAGGTGTACTTGTTATTCAATATAGTGTAACCATGAGGTTCAACTTTCACCATAAGTGAGATACATGTAATGATACAGTACTAATCCCGTATCTATAAGGGTAATAGATAACACAAAACCTATTTGTCTTAATTAGACCCACCTTATCTAAGTTAAAGTACAACTACTTACCTACTCCATAGAAGAGAAGGCCAATACACCTAGAAAGACATAAGGAGCTACTCTACAAAGTATAGAATTAAATCATTATTATATATTATTTTATATAAAACCGGTTCAGGTCAGCGGGTGACATGCCTCAGGCTCTCCGGGTCAAGCGAAGTATATTATCCCTCCCTTGCAGGATATTTTTAGACGAGGATCTTACTAGATCCCAAGTTGTGGAGCTAAAACGCTCCAGAGAACTGGTTGCAGCAGCATGCCAGGCAGGGAAATGGGTACTTATTAGAGATTTTAGGGCCATTATTAGGGTCAACCCCCTCCTGGGTACTATCAGCTGGGGTTCTCTAAATGATGAGCCCATTGGAGGAGGCGACATGGCTCGAGTATCTCAGTAGGGTGCTGGAACGATAATGTATCGTTTATGTGATTTCATTGGGCTTTCACCCATACAAGCCTTGTTCGACCATTTCTAGACCTAGCAGTTTCTCACTGGTTTTCCGCTTGCAGGCAAGAGACCAAGTATTCAGGTGGTGTAAGAGGTTCAGGTGGGGTAGCCTGTCTGGCCAGGGACTCCCTTTGGGGTAGGGTTTATCTGGTAGCCTTGGATGAGTTTGCTAGTTTAATATGGATTTGGCTTAGCAGTTTAGCCCCTGCTGTCCCTAGATACATTTACATTGTAGTCGCTACTCCCCCCCTAACCTCATTTTAGTTTGCTAATTCACAGTGATTCAATTGGAGACCCATACCTATATTTGCATGATGGCATCATTCAGTTTTCAGCGATTGGAGAGGTCATATTCTTGGGTGATTTTAATGCATGCACTAGAGCTTTCCAGGTTCCTCTACATGATCGCTCTAAGGGCGTTTTCTGCATCTAGGAGATAGATCCAGATTATGTGGGGCTTCACCTGATGTTTTACGATGCTTTGGGGCCTATTATAACTTATGGGAGGCACCTAGAGCCATGTAAGGAAGTTAGTGGAAAGGGTCAATGCGGGGGGCTCTATTTCCTATTGTGCTTTTAGTCCGTTGCCCCAAAATATCTGGTAATAAAAACGCACAATAAGCACCTATTATTCTCTTTTCATTATATATTGCTCAAGGCTGCCCGATCACCAAGCTCTTCACCTTGATCACTCAATTCAGGCTATTCAATAAGATCAGGGAGGTATAAACGTCTTTAGGTAAATAATAAGGTTGTTGTTGAAGATCATCTGGGTATTTGATAGGATCGGGGATGCCTTTCCAGATCGGGTATACCATGAAGATCGGGGCGGCGGGTAATAAGGTCTTTTAATAATATGAATCATGCTCTTCTCACGAGCTATCCAAGCCAAAGATAAGGATTCTGCAACCTATTTTTCACAAGTCAGCAGTCTTTAACGATTATTAATTAGTGGAGTAAATAGTAGAATTGATTGCATCATATTAGAATATAAATATAAACAACTGCGCAATCCACTTCTAACTCATCTGCTTAATAAACGGCTTAATAAACGGCTTATTACTCGGTATCAACTGCTTCATATACCATCGGTGCTGCTTACCCTGCAACTGGCTCTGCTGCTCGTACTGCTTAATCTGGATCTGGAGCTGCGTCTGCGACTGGAGGATTTGGATCTGTAGGGTCTACGACTGGGCGGGTCTATTTATGTACCAAAAGTCGGAACCAGAGAGCATTTGCATAAAGTAAGAACACTAAAGAATGTATGTGTAAAAAGTTGAACAGGTAGGAATGCTGGTCCTGTCTCTGCTCCAGCTACCCTTGTCTCTGCTTCTTCACCTCGATCACGAAAATCCACTTTTGGAAGAGGCCTTTGAGAAGCTTTCGATATATATGATGTAATAATATACAAAGAAATTGTTGCTTTTGAATGAAAAATGATCAAAAGTACATTTTATATACCCTATTATAATAATTTATTTATATAAAGCACGTTTTTGGGTATTCCCTTTTCCTAATAGGATCCTGAAAACCTTCTCGTTCGTCATGGAATCACACTTGACGTAAAGGCTAAGGTACCCTTGACAGCCCTTCTGCCTAGAGTTTTGGGTTGGAGTTGGGAAAAAAGTTCTTCTTAGACATCCAGTGTGATCTTGCTAGAGCCAGAGGTCTCTGAACCCCACTGTATGTTGTGGAAGGCTTCAACATAACCATGGGGATTAACCCCCCTTACAATAGGGACACATCCCCAGCCCCAAAGCTTATATATCCCCACTTGAATGAATGCGCGGCTCACAGCCCAGCCTCCTCTAGATGCCTTTGAAATACAAATGGGTAAATGACTCTCTAGCCATTTTCCATAAGACAAAAGATATGACCGTAGCAGTTTCCATAAGATAGCCCAACATAGAACATTGTAGCTTTGACCCTGTACCCAGTGGCTCCTCCAAAAATCCGTTCAGCACAGCCTCCTCTAGAGGCCTTTGAGAAGCTTTGACATCACCCTAGCATGTGCCCCTCACCCAAAAGATATGACCCTTTCAAATGGACTTAAAGGGAATTGAAGTATTCCAATATAGAACATGACCCTATCTCTGACATAAAAAGTACCCCCCCTCTTAAGTAGACCCACCGGCATAAGCATATCCATTAGCAGAACCAGTTGTTTACCTTGTTGTCCGAGCAAAGCCCGAAGCATCTCTTCTAGCACCAGCAACTGATCCCATTGCAGATTTAGTTGCTTACCTTGATCCCGCAGAGGCAAAGGTTGGAACAGAGGTAAGAGCACCCATAGTAAAGGAAGGGGAAGCAGCAAAGCCCGTTGATTCAGTGGTTTACCTTGACTCAGTTGATGCAGTGAAAGCACCCGTTAAAACCCCAGTTCCACTGGTTTACTCAGTAGTTTAAGTGTAATACCTGGTTTATGATCCAGTGGCGGATCCAATTGCAGATCGTCCAGTTCGAGGTGCAGATTCATAACGAACAAAGGCATACTCGAATCAAGGTGAGCCCGCTCTCACTTTATAAGGAAATTAGCAAACTAGACTATGATTGGCACATTTCAATTAAATAAAGCAGCTGCAACATGAATATTGGTAACATCTGATTCTTCAGTTGCAGCTAGTGCTTCTCCAGGGGTAGCCTAGTAGACTCAGCGGCATCAAGGGCCTTGGCGAGCATTTCTATAGAACATGGCTTTAAGTTTACCTTTGCCCCTTTCCTATCTATATAGGTGCTAGGCGCCCGGCCGGGTACGAGTGCTCCCCAGTAGCAGAGAATGATTCAGACCTATGAGGCCCAACAAATGCCCTCTTTAATGCCCCCCGCTCCATCTTCTCATATATTTATCGGGCTCTTTGCCCCAAGTGTGATGCCAGGTGGAGATGCCGGGAATTTATCCAGGCATGTATCCATGCATTCTCGGTACTCAATACTGGTCAGAGCAAGATAAGATACACAGGGCAGCAAGAATCCCAACAGCACACCCAGCATATGCAGATATAGCTTGCCTACCCTTTATTAAGTCCATGCAAGGTCTCCTGCCATTTTCACTCACAAATAATATTGTCAGAACCTTCATATCATAATAGAGAGCTCTAATTCGCAAGTTCCTCCGTACTATATTGTTTTTCTTATTTACATTACCACCACCAGGCAATATTAAACAATATGATTAGAGTTCTCAATGGCCTCAGCAGGAGCAGGTTCGGTCGTCGGGGCAGGCACATGCATGTTTGTTGGTTGGACCATGCAGCCACCATATATAGTGGTTTCCAATAGAGCCGAGCATTGCAGGTCATTCTAAGTGGTTTACAATATAAATCCTGGGGGCTGGGAACCCTAACCAGCAGACCTAACCATAGCAGCCAGACCCACTGCATACAACCTATTAATCTACGGTGATACCGCATCTATACGTTGCTCCCCGGATCTAATTCCACTAGCTCTATTCCAACGGCTCTATTATTACCTAGGCTACTACTCCGCTAATACAGAAGATACACTTACCATATCATTTCAAGTTTGGCCGATGTGTCACAACCTAATAAATAGAAGTCCCCTTGCCAACATGCCCAATAGTAGAGGTTAGTATCCCACCCTGTATGAAAGACACTTATATCGGCAAGGACCCCTTGGGACCTACTATAATAAGAAATATTAGGAATAATCTCCAGTGGAAATAATAATTATGATGGTGGGAATGCTGATACGGCTTTTGAAACTGGTTCTACTGCTTATGTAACTGATCCTGGGAATGCTGGGAATAATGCTCCTTCAACTGGTAATACTGGTTGTGCTGTTGGTTCAACTGATGATGCTGGTGATGCTGCTCTTGGAACTGATGATGGAACTGCTTTGGGAACTGAGGAGGCTGGGAATGCTCCTTCAAATTATTATTATTGAAATAATTTCATTTATGCTCTTCATATGTAACTAATTCCAGTTCTGCAGGTAAAACTGGTGAGGCGGTGAGGCTGGGAATTATGCTTTAAATGCTGCTACTTCTGCTTATTAAAATGCTGTTGGTTCAACTGATTCTGTTGGGAATCATAATACCGGTGGTTCAAATTCCGTAAATGCTCTTGGTTCAGCTGCTGGGACTGCTGCTGCCAGGAATGAGGTGGCTGGTTCTATTGATGCCCCGGGAACTGAGGAAGCTGGGAATGCTGGGAATAATGCTCCTTCAACGGGTCATTTCTATAAGCAGTTCCGAGAGCAATTCCAAGAGTAGCGGTTGAACCGGGATCAATTGAATAAGAAGCTGAATAAGCAGAACCAGCCCAAGCATTAAAACTAGCATTCCCAGGGTCAGTTCTAGCATAACCACCAGTCATAGCCGATCATAGTCGATTGCCAATCATTCCCAGCCAATAGCCAATCCCACTGGTCATTCCCAGTAAGTCCCAATTACTGCTAGCCATATATAGCCACTAGACTAACTAGCTCTATTACTTTATTTTCAGAATATGAGAAAGTTCGTGTAATAATAATAAAACAGGCGCAGTGAACCTGCCTGCCTGGGCATATCACACAACAATGACAGGCACCATTTGGTTGCTTGGTACAGAATGAAAAAACTTATCATTTTATATTTTTGATCTTGCAAAACCTAGGTTTAGGGGGGTACGAGTATTGTCCGCTATTATAATAAATTGCCTTATTATATTTGTTATAGAAAGCCTTTAACAAGTCCCACTTGTTAGCCTTCTTAAGAGACTTGGAAATAGCTCTAGCTCTCTCTAGTCTTAGTATGCCCTATGTTTTTATGGTGTTTACTTACTTGAATTAGCTTCAGTCTGTAGAGTAAGGTACTACTTGCTTTACTACTTGCCTTAGTAAGCTCTTCGTAAGGTACTAGCTCTAAGGTAGGGGAAAAAAAGGGGGGGGAGTTGTAACACCTGGCCAACCGGGCCAATCAAGCCCAAGTTTTATTAATTGGGCAGATTCAGAGAATAGTAAAAAAAAAGTCCCCGGGCTACTCAAAGTGAAAGACCTTTTTTTGTAGGGTAACAAGTCACAAATATCTAAATTGGTTTTGTTCCCAAGGGTATTTAACCCTTATTGCCTGCTCTAGAGAACCATAAAGGAATAATAAAATTATATATATTATGGTAAACCGCGGGTCCTGGCGCACCTACCCATGCCTCTTATGCTCTTTGTATTGGAACAAGATCTTGTGCTGTAAGCTCCGGTTCATGTGCCCTTTCATAAAGATCCGGCGGGAGAGCCCTTAGTTCTAGTCCCTGTAACGGAGCCATATCTTTAGTTACGCTTGCGAAGGCCTTATCCCGCCCGTATGACTGCCATAGGTGTTTGGCGTACGCTTGCAACAATGTGAAAATACATAATAGTTTGAAGATCCTCCCGTTCGAAAGCGCTCAGCATCCTTTCCTATTCAGGATCTCCTTGGTAAGGTTCCGTATCCATTTCCAGGTCGAGTGCCCGTGAATGCGCCAGTCTCAGTTGGACCCATGCCACATCTAGTTCCATACCGAGATCGATAACGAGGAGCAATTTGAGCAGCGATTACATTCGATCAATTTAGAGTCTTTTGTTGTTGAATCATTTCAAAACCACCTCGACCTCTTTCAGTCGGGCGAGCCACACTTAACATTTCCTCGTCTCCAAATAATATCTCGCTAAAGGCTGCTCCATATTGATATCTTTCTATATAATTGCCTATAGATCCAGTGGATGGTATTATATAAAGCTGTTTGTTTATTTATTTGCTCATAATTCCCTGTTCGCTACGGGTCCACCTTAATGTGGGTAATTATTTACCAGCAGCGGATGTTTGGCCTGTGTGCGCTATTGATGGATGGCTTTTACTTGTTGTAAGGGCCTTACCCTACGCTACCCTATGCTGCTTTCCTTATTCCTAACAACGGGTACTTGCTTTGCCTTATATATGTAAGCACAACGGGTACTTAACTGGCTTATCATTCATCCGTTGATTAATATTAATCATTTCCGACGTGGCTGCCTTTTGAGATCCTCTAGTTCCGGATCCCGTTGACGGCCGGGTGGAAGCATCAGGAGCGCGGATTTACTCAGGTTACCTAGTATCACCCGTGGATCCAAATTGAGTGGTATTCGTTTCAAAGCAACCACCGGTTGGAGCCGGAAATTAATAATATAGAGTAAAGCTAACAATCTGTAGGGGATGTCGCCTATGTATGCCTATGCTTATGAGACTTTATCAATGGAATTTGGTTATATCTCTTACAATCTATAATAACCGTGCCTGGGGATGCGCCTGGATATGCACCTCGATCCTTGACTGGGTCTTTGTCTCACTCTGGTGCTTGCTTTTTATTGGCATATTACGGCTATGGATCTCTATCTCGAATTGAAACATATGGATGGTAGTGCCCCCATTAAAAGACTGTAATATCTGGACTAAGTAGTAGTGGTAAAGCAGCTGCTTTTGCTCGGGCAACAATATTTGCGGCGGGTCTAGTACTCGAACAAGCGAGGATGCTGCCTCCCAAGCAGCAGCTATTTACTAAGAACCAGGGAAATTTTACCGCGGAAACACCACTGTCTCGCCCCGATACTACGGAGTTACGTCCAGCTCATACCTCTATACGATACAAGGGCTTATATAGGAAAAACTACTTTATCTCGACCTTCACCAGGAACTATGATAAGTTCTGGAATTGGTACTCGAACGGGAGCTGTTGCTTACATTAGGTAAACGAGGTCCGGATCCGGAACTGACCACTTCGAACGGGCTATGCCTCTGCCTTTGCTGGTGGTTACTTTGCTAAAACTACGAGGTCTTTCTATTTATTATATGTGGGCGATCTCAAAATGGAAAAGATGCGCGCTCAGATGATAGTTTATATGCTACCTTAGCCGCTAGCTGAGATGCTACTGAGACTGGCACTGGATAAATTCCAACTCGATCAATTGGATCTGCCCCTATATATACTGTTGGTCATACCTTTGTAGCCTTTTGCTTCACAGGATAATATACGAGGCCGGTGCATTCATTGGTTAAATGGTCACTAATGTCATTTTCATTTCTGCTACTAAAATATGAAAGGCTTGCTTGACCAAAGGGAGGGCAAGGGTTAATCGCCGGCTCGATAAACTTTTCGATCTCGATCATCAACTAATAGTGTTAATACTTCAAACGAAAACACTGCTGCAATTACTTCTTATTTACTTAAAGTGTGGGTAAATCACTTTTTGGTTGAGAACTTATTTGTCTTCCGACGGGAGCGGGACCCACAGACACGATGAGGTTGGGTTACGCATTGAGTACTCATTTAAGCCATTGTAAGTCAGCCAATAGTCCATCAGTCACAGGAAGTGCCTATAGACATAGGAATAAGGAGATACTAATTACCGCTAGTTGAGGCTGTCCAATTCACTCAATTCGATGTCAATCAAAAAGGACTCAATAAAAAGAGTTTATACAATAGTTGATGCTTGTACTCTATGCTTTTACTACATGGCTTTTACTCTCTTGATGGATGGGGTATTTATCTCTGATAGAAGAACTCAATGGATGCTACTCAATGGCCACTAGGAAATGCCAAGTATTGATCCCCAGGGTGGACGGACGATGAGGTTGGTTACACAGGTTAGTTACACTTTAGGGTTCGATGAGGTTCAATTAGGTGAGCTTCGTGAGGTTATACAATGCATGTCGAGTTCGATTGTGATTGTGATGGTGCTTGTGATGACGATACTTCTACAGCGATCCAATGGGAATAATCAACGGAAATACTCAATGGGGCTTACAGAGGGGGGGGGGGACGGAAGTGACACCGGTTATTGAATGACTGATTCCCACTTATCCACTTACACACATATACACAGGGTGAGGCCAAAAGGGAGGCGAATTTACAGTATGCTAATAGTCCATCATTTGAAGCCGGTCATAGTTGGGATTGGATCCTGGGCTTAACTCCCGGGCTCAATTTGGCTACTACTTGGATCGCCTACCCATTATAGAAAATGGCCTCATTCACCATTTACGTCTAATATAATAGCATCTTTAGGGGGGACATAACGGGAGAATTGAAGTCTATTTTATTATTACTCAGCTATGCCCTTTTCCGGAAGTTTCTATATGACAGGCCGGATGCCATCATTTGCTTTCGCCGCGCCAGGTAGAATAGGAACCAGGGGAGCCGGTCATTGGCTATATAACACTACCGGGCTATATGGGAAACCAGTTGTCTATCTGAACAACCAGGGGGGGCTATACTTGAATGACTAACAAACAACCACTGTGAGCGTTATGCCGGTCTCTGTTGGGTGAGGCTCTGTTGGTTGCCCCCTAACTATATGTTTTCTGACACTAATAAAAACTATTAGAGCTAGGTAGAGTGAATAAAACTACTGATCACTGCTAGATAGAAAGGCGTAGTAAGGCAAGTAGTATTAAGTGCTTGTACTGACTGCTTAAGACGGAAGCTAATACCGTAAGGCTAGTTTCCATAGTTTTGCCCTTCATACTCGGTTACTCCAAGTACTACGGGAGAGTGTCTATCCAAATATGAAATAGAATCAGTTATAAATAATATAACTGATAGCTTTATTTAGTTCTTCGCTGTAACTAAGATGCCTATTTCTTTTTATTTCGCTGGTTCTAAGTGGGACTACTTCTTTACTCCCTATACATTATGGCTAGTACCCTTACTCTCCAGACTGAAGCTAGTGTCTCGGCAACAACTCTGGCTTAAGGCTACGGCAAGACGGGCTAGTTACTAAGGCTGTTTGTTAAAGCTTACACTCTATACATATGACTTGTCTCTTTGGAACAGATATCACAGCCTCCCCATCGTACCTCAGGAGAGAACCATTTGAGACTCGCCCCCCCCCCTATTTGAATTATTCTATATTGCTACCGCACCTAAAGAAAGCACCACCCGCTTGGAGCATTAAAATAAGGTCCTCCCAGACAGAAGCAAGTGAGCTAGTTAGTGGAGTGAGTGGTGGAAAGGGTAGAACAAAAATATAGGATCATTTTTATTGCTACCACGCACCTAAAGAAAGCACCACCCGCTTGGAGCATTAAAATAAGGTCCTCCCAGACAGAAGCAAGTGAGCTAGTTAGTGGAGTGAGTGGTGGAAAGGGTAGAACAAAAATATAGGATCATTTTTCGCGTGTTGTAGCGCCACTTTGACCCCTATCAGGGATTGGGAACGGTGGCTTGAAAGCCAATTTCTATCAAAATCTAAGGAGTAACATTAATAATTAGTGGTTATGTTAACACCATAAAAGGTCGAAGGAATAAGGTTCAAGAAGCAGGACTCTGATGGCGTTCCTCGAACGCTGGGCAACGATATCCCGTTTCTTCCATAAATTGTCTATGCATGCATCCATGCATCCATCCCCAGTAACTAACTTGCTTCTGTGAGTCCCTCCCTAAAAAAAGAAGAAATGCTCTAGGGCCATTTATTCTTAGAACAGCTTTATAAAGAAGAACGCTAGGAGCCTTAAATAGCCCTGTTTTAAGAGGAGCCCTAAAGAATAACCCTAATGAGGATGGTCAAAGAGGATCCTTGTATAAATAGCCCCGTTGAAATAGTCCTGTTTCAAACTTATCGTATTCAATTGTCTGCATTTGTTATCTCTTGCTTGACTTCAATTAATTTATTTATTACTGAACCATTACATTTCATGACGTTTATTTCAAATTGGCAGGATGGATTCAATTGCTTTTAGGTTCAGCAACTTTATATTCTTGCTGGCTTTGCGGACTTCACGAAAAAACCTGGGGACTGCTTACTGGATGGCCAATAACACAACCCCGGATGGCGCTTTTTTCCACTTGCTGGGACAGGGTCTAAGAAAGAAATGAAATCGCAGGCTGGTCGAATCAACCCTGGCTAGGATAATAAAAACCGGCGGGGCGGTATTTGATTACTTACGTGCTTCTTGCTTGCTCGCTGGCTAGACAACACCCGGATTCTCTTGCTGGGAAAAGAAAACCCCGCTTGCTTTGACGCTATAAGAACCACCCCCGACGATGTGAAATCGACAACCCCAAGCAACAACAATGATTGACAAGAGCGAGCACCGATGATTGTCTTTTTTTAGAGATTGATTGGTTTACAAAGACATCAAACCTAGTTTGGCAATCGATGCTTGCCCGGAAAGTAAGTGATTGATGGCCAACAGATGTGGTAGTAGGTAGTTCAACGGAACACGGATTGCTTTTAGGCTTTACGAAAGCATGCAAACAACTAAGAACAACGGTAAAGGGATACGGAGCAGCTAGAAGGCAGACTGTAAAGCCAACTGAGAGGGGAAGTAATATGGAAGATGATGCCTAGGCTGTAGGCTTTCCCCCCAATGCTAGGTAGATATAGAGCCGCATGCAAGCAATGTGACCAAGTAATGAGAGCCCACAGCGGAAGAACCTGCTCATCGATCATCTATCTCTTGCCGCTTGCTGAGAGAATCCGGGCTGGCCCAATAAAGAAATGAAATGGCGGGCTGGTCCAATCAACCAGGCAGGGCTGGGAGAACTCTTTTCTATTAGTCTGATTTGTACCCTCTCTTTCTTCTCAGAGTTCCCCTACGCAAGCGCCTACAGAAGGGAAGGTTCAACTGTGCATAGATTGGCTTTTCTTAAGCCCTAATAAACCCCTTGTAGGTTCGTCTCCTAATAAAGCCCAGAAGGGGTTACAATGTTTTTTTCCGTCAATCTGCTCAACCGGAATAAACTCGACACCTGCGAAGTGCAATAGTAAAGAATGGATAATAAATATGAATTCCCATAATAAGACTCTGCCTCAACTACATTTATATGTATCTTTATATTTCATCGTTGAAGATCTTGCTTTCCTTTCAGATCTCTTTTCCCCCTACCTCCCCACCGATATGAATCGGTGTTGGGTCCTGAAGGCAATGTGAATTGGTGAATGAGTATGGGTAAAAGAGGGCTTAATGCAGGATTGTTTCCTTGCTTAAAGCGTAATGTATGCTGATCGATGCCTGGATCCCCCTGTGATATATATCTTACGTACGAAGGGGTAGGTATCGGTCCGATAGGGATAACCTTAATTATTAAATGAAAAAGGATTAGTAAGCAACTGGTAAATTCGTTAGTGAATGAGTGCCTTCTCAAACCTTGCTCCCTCTTTTCGTGGCATAATAAAGTGCTTGGAGAGTAAGGCACCCACTAGTTCGTTAAAGGAAGGACAGTCAGGGTCAAGTGAAATTCCCAGTCCTGCGGAAGGAAGTTTATTTCCTATAGCTATATGTAGGGGGGCCAACGTTGTCTCGCAGCCACCCGAACTAGTTCAATAAAAAGGATCCGGAGGACGGACATCCCAAGAGAAAGTCTGAAAGCTTTGGCTAGCTGCCCATGCCTAGTATGAGTAGGTGAAGGGTAGGCAATGAGACATCCCGAGGACAAGAAAGTATGAGTAGGTGAAGTAATTTGGCCAGAGTATCTATGAGCTAGGCAACTAGTTCCCCCGGTGGCACCCCCGGTAAGGATGGGAGGATAAGTTTCCAAGAAGTTCTTGACGGGGAAGGTAGCTCGAGTGACTAATCCAGCTCTTCTATTTAACAACTTCTAGATATTGCCTGCCTTTCAGTTTATGCCTTCACCCCAGTCCTTTCCTTGGAGTGCTGCCCAACAACCTTTTAGGAAGCCAGGAACAGCTGGGTACAGCACTATAGATTTACCCTTTACCCTTGCCTTACCCTTACTGAACTGTTACTAGAAAACTTATCACCTTCAGAGCTAGACATGTTTGTCTTAAACCACGAACTTAATGAAAGCGCTTAGGAGGTACAGCCATTTACCTTTAGTACTTTGCTCCCCCCCTGGATGACATGGTGGGGTGGCTGGGTGGATGGATGGGGATGGTAGTCGATAGTAGCCAACCAAGGACTTTTATTATAGTTGCATGCTCCTGCGGAAGGATGGTCAGCCGAGAGAGGGCAGCCTTTACCTGATATCGTTGAACTGATCTGCCGGATAGCTAAATTATGGTACATCAGAGAGCCTCGTTGGGATGGGGATGGGATGGAATGGGATCTCTTTTCTCAGGATCTTTCTTCGCCTAGATTTGGTTAGGTATGTCCCGTAAATTATGGGGGACCCAGAGCCCGCCTTTTGGGTATTAACTACGAAAAGGAAGTAGGGCAGGGGCGAAGCGATGCATACTTCCTAGATTTTATATGTGAACAGCTGTTTTAACATCTAACAGGTTTACTCTAGCCCCGTGGAAAGACCAGAGCTTGTTTGGTAACTGGTTGATGATAGACCAGAGTGCTAAATAGCTAAAAGCAGGTTGAAGAGAGAACTTATTTTATTTGGTCCTGGGCGTGCTGAATACTGGATGTGTCTGGCCGTAAGGTGCAGCACGAATCTCAACTGGGTGTGACTCAAACAGGTTGAATAGCGACCCGTGGGCAGTGGGGAACTTATAATATTTGGTAACTGGTGGGTTCTATAACTGAGGCCTGTTGGTCCTGGGCGTGAAGAGATAACAACTGTATGTGTGTGGCTGTAAGGTGCGGCATGAATCTCAACTGGGTTAATCGATACCAGGGCTATTAGATAACCAACCGTGGGCAGTAGGGACCATAGTGGATTTGGGAACAGCAGGTTTAATAGAAAACAGTTAGTACAGATACCCGTGAGCAGAACATGACTTATTTGGGAATAGCTGGTTGTGCTAGTAACAAGTTGAATAGCGGCCCGTGTTCAGTAGATAGCTGAGATCAATTGGGACCTGGTTGATGAGAGAACTTAGTTGCTTTGGGCACAGCTGTTTTAATAGAGACAAGATTTACTATAGACCCGTGGGAAGTCCATAGTTTAATTGGGCACAGGTTTATTAGAGCACTTGGGGCATTGAGTAACTAACTGGGTGATTTCGAGAACTTCGTCCATTTTTGAAGTAACTGGGCTTTAGGGGTGAACTGACTGCAGCAGGTTCCACTGAGCTATTGGCTTAAGACTGCTATTGGGACCAGCTGGGTGTGATTCATAGAGTAGATACCCGTCCGTGGGCAGTAGATTCCGTAGATTATTTGTTAACCAGTTGATGAGAGAACTGAGGTCTGTTGGGACTTGGGCGTGATGGTACCAATAGAATCCATCCACGTTGGCCGTAAGGATAAAAGCAGCATGATTATCAACTGGGTGATAAGAGCCCAGGGTAATTATAGAACCAACCGTGAGCAGTAAGTACCTGAGATCATTTGGGCTGGTTGATGAAAGAACAGAGTTGAATTGGGAACTGTGTGATGAGAGAACTGCAGCAGGTGGCACTTCCTAGGCTTGCTTGCTTTATGTAAACTGTGGCGTTGAGGTGACAGCCCCTGTTTATTCTAGGTGGGCAACTTTTACTTTTATAGGTGGATAGGTCGATTAGTTCGAGGTCAGAGATCAGTAGATGGAAAGATCTCAGGCAAGCAAACGGTGTCAAGTTCATCATCATTTCCAGGGATAGCAATAGATCGCAGCAAGAGACCTTTGGCAAGCATCAAGTTCGATTGCTCATCAGTTATTTGCTCCCCCAACCATTTCTCTAAGGGGTGGCAGCACGTGAAGAACTGACCCTTAGCGAAGTGAAATTCTCCTTGCTCCCACACCTCCGGGGCGGGGGGCCACCTTTTAGCTCTGAATTTCCCCACTTTTTCAAAGACGAGGGTGATAACAGGGTCATGATTGCTTGATCGAAACCCGGTAATTTTTATCATTTCCCAATATCCCTTAATAGATCCTGTCAAAATTTGTGCTGCTTGCCGGTTTCAGTCGAGGGTACAGATGAGATGTTGTCTGCAAAGGTTTACCGAAATAGAAGGAGGGGCCTACTCACAAGGCACACTCTCTACACAGAAAATATACACAGAGTTAATTTGCATAATTGCATATATAATACACGAGCTAAAGAGTAGTAGTCATGCAGAGCGACTTCATCTTCATGCTCACCTGCTATATCTTAACGGTTGATTGCTTTATATACGTGCATACCAGAGGACTTGTGAACCGGGGTTTAACTATGGTCTGATGACGTTCATTTAACTGATGAGATTTCTGAACTGATTAGGTGCCCCATCAAGGAAGCCGGGATTGCACAATGCCTCTGATTAGGTTCGACATCAATGCCGAGATAAGTCGTATTCAATACATTCACATAGCACAAGTACTACCCCATCCCTAGTTGAGCCCGGATTAACGCAAAAGGCCCAGAGCACGAGGCAGCACGTAATACATCCATTCCCCAGTAGAGACCCCAGAGTACCTTAACTAGAGGCCCATACACTAGAGTACTGGAGCCCGTACTTGACACAGATACACATACAACAGCTCTACCCATACAACATTTACCAGCATAGAGAGGCAGCAAGACCTACCCAACTTGCCTATTCAGCACTGCCCTTTACTACCCATTTACTGCAGATGGGCTTTTCTACCCACCAGTTCACTTACAACATGCCTTAGAAGGTGGTAGATTCTATGTGTGTTACCTGTTCTTGATAACACGTGCCCAGTTAGTGAGTTAGCGAGTGAGTCAGTCTGTTAGGGGCATTACTGATGATAGCCCGTTATAAGGATGGTTTTTACGTTACCTGTTAAGACCCCGTGCCCAGGAGGTAGGTGTTCGTGCCATGTGTGAACGAATTACAGTCAGCAATAACAAGTGGCACTGGTTAGGTATTTATTTAACACATTGGCAGTCCATATTTGCTGGCTGTCGCATATTGGAAATCTAACATCGGCATAGAGATATAGGGGGTCCCACGGACGGACGGACAAAGCCCGCATTAAGCCTTCAGGTCATTCCCGATAGCCGATAGTCGATGCAGTCGAGCCAGGTGTCAATCACTCAATGACAGGTGGTGATTCACTAGATTACAGGATCCGATGGGAATAAATCCCCAGGATGCAGGCCCCAATTACCGCTAGCCAATACTCTGGAGCACATACCCACACGGTAGATGCCTGTCTGCTGAGAGTCAATACAAGAGTCAATGCACTCGATGAGAGCCAATAGTCGATCTAGAGTTTTGATGCTGGTACTCGATCCCAAGAGTCGATGCTGGTGGTCTTAGTCAATGCCAGGTGTCCATGCACAATGACCAGAAGATCTAGAGTTGATGCTCGTATTAAATGACTCGTACTCTCTCGATGGTACTCGATGATGATACTCAAAGGAGTCTTTGTTGATCCCAAGAGTTGATGCAGTCGATGGCTTCTAGTCAGTTTTTGAACCGACACTTATCGAAAGATATATTTACCCTACAGGGCTGTACATACAACAATGGTTACTACCTGCTCCACACTTTCCGATACGGAACACATGGTTAAAACAGCTACTCAATGGGGCCATCACTGGGAGAGAAGGGTCTTCACTAGGGCTACTCAATGGGGGGTTGCCTTCCCACCGTAAGAGCTTCCACTCCCCTTTGATTCAAAGCTACTTCATAAATCCGCTCGATCGAAGTTATTCCTATTTCCCCTATTATTACTGGAAAAAGGTGGCGCTGAATACAGATCATAATACTTTTCCTTATTGAAGAAGGGGGCGATCATTACGGCTCTAGTACCATAGAAAGCCTATATTATATAATTTAATGACCAAACTAGTAAGTGATTCGACTAAAATAAGAATAAATAGGGGAATCTCCCTATTGCTTATCGGATTAAGACAATAGCTGCCTGTAAACACCCCCTCTATACTCTCACTTATGGAGTTCTTTCTCTTCACACGAAGGGGGGATGCTTTAAGAATAATAAATAGGGAAAGCACTTTTCATAAGTCGACCGGCTATTATTCCCCTAATAAATTGGGTTATTGCTTCAAAAATTTGATGGTCAAGGGATCAAGGGCACCCCTATCTTCCTGAAATTGAGTAGTATCGGCCTTATTATTTCTCATTTAAGGTAGTTAAAACTCTCAAAACTTTTAGTTACCCGATCTCTTGAGAAAGTCCAATCGCCCTACCTATAAATAACCTGTGAGAGGAACCGCATAAACTTTTTCTGACCAAACAGTTCACAGAACCGTCCCCAGTTCTTCACATAGGTAAACGGGAGTTTCCAACTATTCAGCTAGCTGTGACTTACTTACAGTAGGCAAGTCAATTTACTTGCTTTGAAATCCGCCTACTGTAGTGGAATAGGCATAATACTGGTCGGGGTTATAGTATAGCCCAAGTAGCGGAGGACAGGTTATGCATCGATAGGTGCTTTCAGCCCGCTGCTCGATAAATTGATTGCTAGTTAGGGTATGAGGCTTTCTCATTGTTGCATACCCGGGACCATAGATAGCTATTATACTGGTCGCAGGTGCTGCCAGGCTTAAATAATAATATAAATACGGAAAAACCCTCTGTATCTATATAGATAAGTGGATAGTTTATATGTTGCAAGCTCATGTCGATTCTCGGGACATGGTCGTACTGTCAATTTATATTCCAGACCGATCGATGAAAGAACATGAATTCGATTGAGCGGCTACTCCCGCCCCTTTTTCCTCGGTTTTGAGATAACTGCTCCGCGATAAAAGACCACAATAAATCGGAGGCGGGGATTAATAGGAGCTAAGACACTTCCCCCAAGAGCTCTGCCATAAATGGAACATCCGAAACCGCTTCCAAAAACACTTCGCCGGAATCATTCCTACCTATCAGTGCTACAGCTTAGTAACGAACGTCATAGCGATCGAATGGAGAAAGCCCTGTAAGCGAGCCAAGTAAGTTTCTCAGCCGACAAACCCTTCCCCTTTTAAGTTCAATCCACTGCTTGCTATGCAATAAGTCGCCAGTGCACCTTTTCTTTTTCAGGTAAGATCCACCGCTGACCTCACTTAGCATAGTTTTTTAATTACCTTGTGATAATACGACTGTATACTCTAATTTATGGGAGGGCAAGCTGTTACCACATATCCTTTACGTTTCTGCCAAACAAAATTTTTTTCCCGTGGGTAAAATAAACCGTACCCTAGCATGACCACAGGGGTTTTCACCAAAAGCTCACCACATCATTCCTTAGGGAAAGGATACCATCTTAATTCACAATTAAATGAAATGCCAAGGACTTATAACGCCCCTTTCTAAACCCAAAATGAACTCAGGGTTTCAACTTTGCATAATATTCCCGTTGGAACGTTGTGGCCGCGCTTACCATAACCATAAACCCTTTACCAAACTTACTGCGTTCCGAGCAAACTTTACTATAATTCTCTTGCCATCGCATGCCCATATCTTTATCTTGAACAAACCACCTTAAATCATTTCAATTCCATTTGCGAGCCCGTTTCAGTAGCTACCAAGTGATATGATTTTGCTGTTAATATTGTTATTTCTGTGATCTTTAATATGATTTGTTCATGCTGAATAAGAAGGTGATAATCATAAAAATATTGGTAGTTCTTTTTATTATCATAGAATGAGTTTGCTTGGACGTGGTTTGTATTCCTGGACTTTTAGATATAAATAAAAGAACCTTAGATTTATTTGCCATTATTTCAAAATACTAATAGCGAAACTTTCAACTTCCTTACCACGGGCATGGATACAATATTGCTGTGTTTACTAACCACACTAATAATCTCTGATGATTATGAAAATGAGTTACAGAAAAGCACAATGCCCTACAGGCGAACTAGGCAAAAGGGTAAAATGGTGCAGGAGGTATCCTCATCTGATGAGGAAGAAGGAGTTGTAAACACACGTTATGGAGACACTGACAGCAACACCAAGGCAACTCAAGCATACAAATGAAGATCAATTTATGGAATATTACAAAATTAGAATTACCCTAGCATTCCCAGCGAGGATAAATATGATTGGGGATTTGACCGGAATATAATAAAATAATAACTCCATAGAGTAGCAGCAAGACCAACAGCTCTTCCTTGCGCAGAAGTGATCTCTTGGATACTTCCCAGAGTCAACGTCAATGAAAGGTTGATCATGAATATAGATGGATCGAAGGCAATTGCTTCCTTCCAACCCTCTTAACTTTAGATCTATTACAAGATTCCACTCCCAAAAATCATTTGACTAAGGAATGGGTTGCTCAAGTGAAGCTAGACACCCATGCATGTTTGAAGAAATAGTGGGTAAGAAATAAGAGGTGTAAGTCCAGAGGAGAGGATGGCTCCTACCCTACTGAACTGTTAAGACCACTATTTGGGATGGCTAAAATGTTACTCGTGAGGTTATACGGTGAGCAGCATGCCTCTATGTTCCAGGAGGCTTGGGTGCCCGTGCTGCATATAGTCGTCACTCATGGTTATACTTTGAATGGGGAGCCATCTTGTCAGCCAACCTGAGCCAGGCTGTTTTCACTGCATGAAATCCAGCTGTAGAAAAACCCTCTGAGTTTTACATGTCCTCTTATCTGTTGGATTTTACATGTGCTAAGAATTCACTTGGCATGGGATGGAAGTGGTAGCCATCAAACCCAACAATCCACATCTATTGTAAATTGCTATGTGAGTATAAGTACGTCAGCAGTTACCATAATATCAAAATTTTATCATGCCATTATACACAATTATCCACAACAAGCCAGTCAAATGCATGTCGGATGCAGCATTTAAGCTATTTAAAGGTATTGGTGATTGGTATCTCAGACTCCTATCTGAGAATTTCTGGTTGTTATCAACCCCCACATATTCTTCCCTTGTATGTAACTGACAAAATAGTACTTAAATAAGTGGCCTATAAAACATATATTAATGGGGGTCCCATATTGGTAGCTCACAATAAATTCCCCTGGCCCCATTGCCTATGGTTATTGGAAGTTACACAATAGAATCTGCCAAGGATGCTCTTCGATAAGGGAAAACTCTAAATGTATTCACTTTTACACTAAGAGTTTTTGAAGGCACGACCCAGCAAAGGTGGTAAGAATGGCTCAGTAGGGATCAATTATCCTTATACACATGCAGATGATGAGTCTACAAAGGGGTCTGCTGCCTTGAATAGTTTTAACCCAAGTTAGAAAAAGGTAAGCAAGGGAAAAAGAACTTAGAGTTTAGTATTTTATTCCTTACCTTTTTAACAATGATTTCAGAATAACCATATACCAACAAATGTTTAATGTTCATGTCTATTGCTTTTCTGAGCCTTTGCACGAGAGCTTCATACTCCGATGTATTGTTGGTGCACTCGAATTCTAACCTGCAGGAAAAGAAAGTTTGGTTTCCTTTTGGATCAATAATGATGCATCCAGCACCTGCACCATCCTGCGACTTCGAACCATCAAAAAGAAGAATAATAAGAAAAAGTAAGTATTATCTACGAAGTTAGTGGAACTAGTTTATACTTTTGTACATTGGGGGCGATCTGATTGCAAGGAAGGAGTTCAGATCGCGGGAAAGATACTGCTGGTTCAATAGTTTCTGCCCCAAAATAACCAAAGAATGTATCACAGCAATAGTTACCAAGAATATAATTTGTGAAAAGCACAGGTTTATTCTTACCATCAAGATCCGTAACAGTATGTTTCATATACCTTTCTCTCTCCACCCGAATTTTGTTCAGCCGACCGTTCGCGGGTAACCATAAGTGAGACCAATCGGTTGCGAAGTAACCATTAAGTTTATCAGACCAATCTCGACTAAGTAACAGGCCGTAACACTCGGGAATATCCACCACTATAATGTCGATGATCTGGTGGACGTGAGGATTAGAAGATAATCTGATCAAAACATCCTTTAGTTCTCCCAACACCTTTACGTTCGATCTGTCTAGTTGAACGATTTGTGTATCACACTTCTTTGGCTCCGCGTTTCTTTTATTGCACACAGAATACGGCATTACATTATAAGATGCACCTGAATCAACCAAACAGTTATTAACATTTCTTTTAATATCTCGAACGATAGTAATAAAGGGGGAGTATGTGAGGCCGACTTATTACCAATAATTGCAGCATTGCTTATAGAAGTCTTAGGTGGTATAGACGAAACATTACCATTCTGAAGGACCACCTTTCCCTTACTAGCATTGGAACCATTCCGCGCGTTGCTCTCAAAAATAGCTTTCTCAAGCAGTTATTGTTGTTGGTGAAGTCGGTACAACTAAAACAGAGAAATGTTTGCTTTCGTCTTCTTCATATCCTCAGCCAAGTTATAATAAATATAAAGAATGGGCTTTTTAATAATAGAAGATTTACCTGTAGTGATTGCCTTCTGTATATATGATGGATTTGATGGGTTAGCAGTCGTACCCTTTTGTGCTGGTAAGATACCTGACGGATTTGCATTCACAGTCTTATGTGCACCTGAAGGATTTGAGTTCGTATTCTTTTGTGCATTCGATGGACCTGAAGGACTTGCAGTTGCAGGAATCGGTCCTTTACTTCTCGTATGAACTTCGTTCACGGCCGCATGGACTTCTTCCACAACAGGATCTTTGTCATCTTTGTTCATCCCAGGTACAATGTCCCAAATTACATTGACATTATGTTCTGGTTGCTCTTCTTCCTCCTCTTGTTGTTCAACTTTGGGGGCAGGAGGATTAACAAATAATCCAAACATATTTACGCAGCACACCCTTTTTCCAAATAGTTTGCATGATGTGCCCGACAGTGATTGTCCATTGCGAAATCTTCAATGTTGATTCCTGCTGTGTTTGCCGTAGGATGGATTGGTGGAGGATTCGGCTTCTTAAATGGTTTCCATTGCTTATTGCTAGAAGAAGCCTTTCCCGCATATTGATTGAAATAAATGATTTCATTCGAGAGCTTTTGGATGACCTTCTGCAAGCTCTCCATATCAGTTAGTTCTTTGTCCTTGGATTCTGACACATTCCTTGCTGCTGTAAACGGTTTCTTAGCAGGAACACCCGGTTTATTCTCCTCGCTCCCAGGATTTCCCTTTATACTTATAATTTCTTTTTCAACCTTGATTGCTTCGTCGAAAGTCTCCGCTAAAGTTTGCTTTCCGGCACGCTTAACGAACATGGCAACAGTTATTGGTAGAGCGGTAGTGTATAAAGAAGCTAGATCGGAGATGCTTACGTAGCTTCTCACTTTTAATACTACTTTATAGCCTTATATAGTACTGCTGGTAGTCATCCAAGAGTGTCATCGTGCCCCAAACAGGGAGCATGACCAGGACCTAAGGGAAGCTACCCAAACATACCTGCCAAGAGCTCACCACCTAGGAAAGTTAGCAGTGCATCGCTACCCGAATATCCCCTGCCGGGAGCTTAGTGAGAGCTAAGGGATGCGCCTAAGGGACGACGGGATTGTTTTGGCCATTATTTTACCCTTATTCTGCTTCCCTTTGTTCGGTTGTTGTTGAGGGGGTTGGTTGGGAGCCTGGTTTTGTCGAATGAAAGCTAAGAAGGGGACAACTTAAACAATTCCGGATACATTTATTCCACTGCTCATTACCTTTTACTTTGGAGACTGATTGTAACAGATAGGGAAGGATACTTATATTTGTCTCAGTACTTTAGTCCATTACTTGAAGGGAAGGAGACAGATTCTGAGAAGATACATTAAGGGAGACCAGAAAAAGACATATAGGGAGACTTCCCCGAACCTTTAAGTCTCAGTCCTTCGGTCTCTAACCATCCCCACCTTCCAAGGGGACGCTTGCCTTCTACGGGCCTGATGAATCTAGCCATAAATACGGGCCCGATCTGATCGAAAAAGGAAGGAGAACAAATACGGATACAGAAAAAATACAGAATCTATCTCTGCTGAGGAAGATTTTTCAATATTTATTGACCCCCACTAGCCCCACTGTCCCCACTAGCCCTTTAAGAGTTAAAATCAGAGTTATCCGCGTACGCTTCCTTATTCTTTCTATGCCCTTGAACGCCCTTTCACACGCTCAGTCTCCCAGGTCTTCAATCTCTTTCCCGTCTTCTCGGTCTTATGTCTCCTCCTGGTCTCACAGTTATTAAGTCTCCTTTTCTCTAACTAAAGCAAGCTATCTAACTCCAGTATGTTTCTGTCAATTATGTTTATTCCTTACCCACAACCCTATGTGATTAGGGACTTCTTTTTACCCACAACTAGTAAAAGAAGGAATCTGAGCGGGTGCAGAGTTATCAGAGTTCATAGCCGCTCTGCAGAGTTCGTCTGGCCTATTAGAATAAATGGCCGGCCTTTTTAGGGTTCTCCCCATCTGTTTTAAGGGGTTACATCCTTCCTATTTGAGTAGGGACTTCAATTTCCCCACGACTTCCCATTCTATAGTTTTTTTATAAGGTCCTTATGCTCTTCTATTTTATTTATTTTCCTAAAATGTGATAGTTCGGAAAGATATGCTTTATTTCTTCCCCTAAAAGAGCATAGCGAAGGCCCGTATCATTCAAGTAGTACCTACGAAAGGGAAAGAGAGTAGTAAAAGAGAATACCCTTGCATGACTTATCACTGCCATGCATGCCTACCCAAGCATATTACTTACGAGCATGCCAGGCTCAGTAAGATAGGCATACCACCTAACTACCTAGCAATATCCCAACCAACTCTCCCTTATAATACCCGGCCGGCCAGTAAGTCTTTTACCTACCTGAGCTACGCGAAGGCCCCTTCCTTATAATTCAAATAGTTAGTTAAGCTCCCTTCACTTTCGTGCCTTCCTTGGCCTTCCTTCTAACTCGTGCTATGAATCCTTCTTCCTGTAAGAAAGAGCTTGTATGGCCCTGCGGGGCTCGCCCCTTTAGGGGGCTCTAATGAAAGAACTAAAAGCTAAATCCCGAGTTCAGAAGATGAGAAAGACACTTTGAATCGGGGGAACGTAGAATAAAGAAAATGTGTACGTCTTTCCGGGTTGTAACACTAACTATTCATATTTTTAGGTAATTTGTGTACCTCCCCCCAGCCAGATGTCACTTTTTAGCGGCCATCTTTTCTGGAATCATGCCAGCAAGAATTCCTATATTAATGCCAACTTGAGAAACAAAACTTCGTTCTATGGAAAGCAATTCAGATGATACTTTTGCATTCCGATCCAACACAGCATTCTCTTTAGCAACCCTCATTTCCCCACTTCCTGGTGAATAAATTCTGTTTCCCCATGCCATGAATTGTTCTAGCTAATTCCCGGGAGACATACATTTGGACACCTGAGTCAATCGCTTCGAATTCCACATTTGGGAGTGGGGACCATACCCTATTTTGGTGGGGAGATTCAAGCAAGGCAGCTGGCTGGGATTGCTTAGTTAGCGACTGGTCAATTATAAAGTGAGAACCTGGCCTTTAAACTGGCTATTGTTAGAGTTCAAACCCTCACCCTCCTACCCTCAGGTGAGCCCTGTCCTTGTCAAAGTGGTGATTAGTGAAAGGGTGGCCTATGAAGGGCAAGACCTATCAGACCTTACCTGGATGGTCAATTTTCATTTTACTTATTAAGATTGTATATACTTTGCTCTAGGAAAATATTAGGTGATCAATCATCAAAAAGCGAAGGATCCGACGAACACTCAGCTAGACTGGAGTGTGACTACACTAGTAAGTATCTTTGCTGCTAGAGGAAATCACGACCATATGGACAGCAACTGATTGACGGGGTAGACACGAAGTAGTGGGCTCGGCTTATCACTTCATTTATTATTGCTTGCTCTGAAAGGAAAGACATTTATTGAGCCAGGGAATTCAAGTTGTATTACGTTAGCTATACATTATGTGAGCCATAGAACTAATTATAAAGAAGAGGTGCGTAGCAAGGAAATCCACAATAAAGAGGGTGGCACCATAGCCATATAAGTATATAAGTGGTAAAAGTAAATCTACAGACCCGTACCCCTCTTGTTAGAAATAACCCAAAGTTTACATCGAATGAATGTTTCGACAACGATGTGATGGTTGAGACATACATACCGAAGGAAGGTTTAGGGCATACAGACCCTATCCTGACAGGAAGGAGCACAAGGTTGAATGCATACAGACCCTTCCCTTGGTGCCATACCCTCTCCCATTTAGTTTATTCTGGCTCCGCTCTTTGCCTAACTTTCTTTTTTATCTTCTTTAGGAATTGATTTTCATTATGCTGTATCTTATTTATTAACTTATTTTTGGTATTATTTCTAACCTCTCCACGCCATCACTCCTTCCTTAGCCTCTTCGGACAACCAAGATGGTTCAGTGCTTCCATCCTCAAGTAACGTTCAGGGCATACCCAGACAGGAGGAAAAGGGTTGGTGCCTCCCCATCCGGAAGGTTTCTTACATCCAGACCCAGACTGTTTTAGACCATTGCTTACTTCGATTGAAATACATACGTCCGTCGCATCCACACTTTGTTAAAGCCCAAAAAAGAGGCGCGGAGCGGGTGAAGCACAACTGCTTTCCAGACAAGACAAAAAAGCGAGACCACCGGCCGGATAGCATCACAACCTTTCGCTTGCCTTACAACCTCGAAGCGATATTACCCGGATAGCGTAAAAACCTACCTGTAACATTACTGCTTGAGACACTATATACTCTATGCTCTCCTACCCGCACCGGAAAACATATGTATCTTGCTTTACCCACCGGGAAACAAGAGTTAACAGGCCAAACAGAAAAGAAAAGGAATACCTATTAGTTTTTAGGTTAGTATCAGCAGCTCTGAAGAAGTAGGGGTATGGTCTCCACCCACGACCCAATGGTTTCTTCGAAGCGATTGACCCTCCCTCGTCCTCTTGGCTTTGTTCCCCCGGCTTCCCAACAATAGAAAAAGAAAGCCTGTCCTGTTTCACCCCATATTTTCCGAACATATAAAAAAGCTAAATTTGCTAAAAGCTGAGGTTTCGAAGAAAGGTCTGTTGGTTTATAGGGGTTGTAACTCTAAGTCTGTCTGTAAAAGCATCCCCTTTCTCGAGCATGTGAAGCCCCAAGGTTTTGGCTTGGTGAGAAGATAAAAAAGAAGTTGATTCTCTAAAGCCCGCCCGGCCCGATCGGCATAAGGTTATTCAGAATAGTCCCGTAAGCTAGCTATAACACTCAATGTGAGGTGGGTTGCTCAATAAGAACCCAAAGATTCTGGGTTGCAGAGAAAGAATCTAATCCTATTGGGGATGAATATGCTGCTATTGGGGGTTGTCCCGCCCCGCCTGGTCGATCAAAAAAGCTTCCCAAACACGAAAAAGTCCGGCGAGTCAAGGCAAGTCAGGCCTAGCAATAAAGGAGGTATGCCAAGTAAAGTGAAACCAGCATATCTCCCAAAAGTCACTGTCATATTTCCCATAACAGCAATCTATCTCCTAAAAAACAATGTTATTGCGGCAATATGTGCAAATTCCCTTAATAAAATAGCTATTTATTGCGACAAGCACATTAATTATTGCGACAACTGCTCATTTTTATACCTAATCTACTTGGCTATAATAAAAAAAGAACCAAGTGACTTGCTATCGCTCATCAGAGGAGATCCGGCCTAGACAATGTATCACTTCCAGCTGGTTGGGTGGGAATAGATAATATAAGTAAAACAACACTTAAAATCAAGATAAGGAAATCTATCCAAGAACTTATTGAACTGCACTCGGAACGCATTTTTATTTAACAACTTTGCATCTTACTCTATT